>PJEM01009409.1:0-71928 GCA_004023845.1 Helogale parvula
ACCCGGCCCCTCCCGGCCAGCCGTCGTCCTGGCTCTCCCACTGACCCCCGGAGACCCGGCTCTACCTGTGGGAGGTGATGACGATGGCCTTGCCCGACTCGCGGGCCCGTGCCACGGTGTCCCAGAGCAGGCGCCGGGCCACGGGGTCCATGCCAGTGGACGGCTCGTCCAGGAAGATGACGGAAGGCTCTCCAAGCAGTGCGATGCCGGTGCTCAGCTTTCGCTTGTTGCCACCACTGGGGGCAGAGCTGGGAAAGGTTGGGGTGAATAGCAGGCATCAGTCAGGAGTCGTCCAGCCCCCCACACACGTGGTGTGCACACCCACCCACCCCGCCCGCACACTTTTTCTTCTCGGTTCAGAAAGTATTCCACAGCCCCTAGTGGTCCACCACTTCCTGTAAGGTTGCGTTGTGACTTTGCTGTCCAGCGTATTAAGCCATTGCCCTGGACACGGGGACACATGGACACATGGTGAGCACATGGTCAATGAGTTTTCTTTGAAGGTCTCTGTGGTGTCCGGGAAGTAAGGACCGAGAGCCATTTTAGCCAATTTTTTTTAAGTGAACACCTAACATTTATAATGCGCAAGGAGCTTTTCTAAGATTTGCAAAATTCTTTTAATGTTTTATTTATTTTTGAGATAGAGAGAGAGAGAGAGATGGCTTGAGCAGGGGAGGGCCAGAGAGAGGGAGACACAGAATCTGAATACAGGCTCCAGGCTCTGAGCTAGTTGTCAGCACAGAGCCCGACGCGGGGCTCGAACCCATGAACCGCGAGATCATGACCTGAGTCGAAGCCGGACGCTCAACTGACTGAGCCACCCAGGCGCCCCAAGATTTGCAAATATTAACTCATGTAATCTTCAGAAAATACAAGGAAGTACAAAAAGCTGCTGGAAGTCAAAGCCAGCAGAGAGGGAAGAGCCAAAGATGGCGGACCCGACTCCCGGGCAAGTCTGATTTCCCAGCCCCGGAGTGGGATGCTGCCGCGAGCCTCCAGGGGGCGCCGCACACAACGCCAACAGGTCCTGCGGGGCGGGCCCTGCTTGACCAGCTCACCTGTGTTGGGTAGTAAGGGAGGAGGCAGAAGACCGGCTTCTCAGGGAAACGTGAGCGGCTCCGATGCCTCAGACACAGCAAGACAAGGAGCCTACCAAAGTCAGAAGCCCTCTGGAAAGTGGCAGGACCCTGACACTTGTGATGCCGTCGGCTTGTCCTTAGCCGCCCACCTGCTCCGGGCCAGAGGAAGCAGTGCCTCGGTGCAGCCCACGGACCCATCCTTATGAGGGAGGGAGCCGCCTCCCACCAGTCCACACAGCGGCAGGACTGCCCAGAGCTGATGGGCCTGGCCTGCCCCACCTTGGTCTCACTGGGGGAGGTGGCGGGACCGAGGGACCCCAGGTCTCACCTGTAGGTCTTCACCAGTTTGTCAGTGTAGGTGTAACATGAGTAACTCCTCAAGAATTCGCTCCACGCAGCTGCCGATGTGGCACTTGGGGATGCCCCGAAGCCGGGTGTACATGACCAGCGTCTCCCAGCCCGTCATGTGGCCAGCAGGGCGTCGGACCGCAGGCAGTAGCCTACCCACTGCCACACCTGGAGGGGGGAGGCACGTCAGAAGGGCCCGCACGCCAGTCCTGGCATTGCACCAGCCCAGGTTCCCGCTCTGCCCTGTGCGTACCCACGTTTGCCATGCGGACAGACGCGTGCCTGGATGCAGCGCTTGCTGGCAGGGTCTGTAGACGGGCACACGTGGGGTCCCTCCTCCTGCCCACCCAGCAGGAAGCCTCAGTCCCCGGGTCCCCTGCCTTGTGACCTTCCGAGTACTGGGTCGGCAGAAGATGCTCTGAGTTCCCCTTGCTAGACATCTAGCTTGCAAACAGATTTCTTTATATTCACCGAAGGCGCCCAGGACCTGGCCCGGTCAGGGTGGTGTAGACCCCAGACTTTGCACAGATGTGTGCTCTCTGCAGGGGACCAATCTTTTGCTAAACGGTATCATCCCGTGTCTACCGTTTTGTAAATTACTTTACTAACTCAATATTATGTCTTTTTTTTTTAATGTTTGTTTTTGAGAGAGAGTGCAAACAGAGGAGGGACAGGGAGGGAGGGGGTAGTGGAGGATCCAAGCAAGCTCTGTGCCCATGCAGGGTTTGAACCCACAAACTGTGAGATCATGACCTGAGCTGAGGTCAGACGCTCCACCAACTGAGCCACCCAGGCGCCCCTCAACATTGTATCTTAAAGATCTTTCTCAGTCATGAAGTGCAGCCCTACCCCAGCTCAGTTTAACTGCTATTTAGCCATTCAGGGAAGGTTTCTAGATTTTATTTTGCTATTTATAAAAAATTCAGGCACATATAAGTTATTTCCAAGGTTTTGCCATTATGAACTTGCAGTGAACTACCCTGATTTGTGCCCATGGTCAAGTGCTCCCCTGGAGTACAGAATGAAGGTAGTAGGGTGTCATTTTTGAAAAATAACTGATGCTCTTCTTCTGGTCTTCCCCCCCACTCAAGGTGCCGGACGTGTGGGGCACTGCCATCTGGAGCTGAGTGGGCGGAGTGGGCGGCCCTGTCTGGGCGCAGACCTGAAAATCGCCGGGATGGAGTGACCTAGGGGACAACTCTCCAGGAACATCCCACAAATGAGGGCAGGGCTCCCCCTGAAGACAGACGCCACTGGGCAGGAACAAAGGGCCTGGAGGAACCACAGACTTGATGCAAGATGCTTCAGCGTCTTGCCATGAGACACGAAGATTTCTGGTAGGTTGGCTTCATCGGGTGATCTTAACCTGCTGTTTCTTCTATTTCTAGTTCTCTGAACGTTGTTCACAATCATGAGTGGGACGGGGTTCCTATCAAGTGCTTTCTCAGCATTTTGTTAAAAAATAGTTCTTTCCCCCCCTTTCATCTACGAAGGTAGTGATTTTGGTTGGTGGGTTTTTTGCTCTGGAACCTTACTCATGTTTCTAGAACAAATAACGACTTGATCGTAATTTTTATTTTCTCAACCTCTTGCTGGCTTTGTGTCAGTAATTTAGCACGCTTATGTTCCTACGTGAAATTGGTCCCTGGCTCATTTTGGATACTGTCCTTGCCTGGTTTTACCCGTGCTCCCCAGCTGGGTGGCACCCCGGTTTCTTTCCCCAGCTTCTGCAGGCCTGACGCTACAGGGACGTGACCTGGTGGCTGGTCCCTTTCAAGAAGAGGCAGATCTTGACCTTTGTTTGGGGTCTGTGCAGATTTCCTATCTCTTGAAACAGTTTTGGGGTAGAAGGCTTGAAACCGTACTGTGATTTAGAGAAAAGGAAGGAGTGTGGTGTTTCTTGCGCACCTGACTTGGCCGTAAACCTGCTATCTCTGTGGCTTGGCTGGGCGCCCACAGGGCCCTGTGCTCGGTGGTGCCACGGGCCGAGGACAGCCCCTCGGGGGAGCTGGTAATTCTGGGCAGTGAGCAGGTCTCACAGAAACGCCGTGGACTCGGGAGTCCCTGCTGATGCTTAGAACACCAGCACGTCCTGCTAAGAATGTCTTTTAGAAGATGCAGAAGAATGCTTGACAGTCTGTGTCCAGATTAAGGGGGGCGAGCAGAAGGCTCACCAAGCAGGGAGAGCACGGAGTCTGCTGCCGAGATGGGGCCGCGCGGGGCTCCCAGGGGGCGGCGCGGGAATGGAGGTGCAGGCTTAACTAGATTTAAATTCCACATTTCTGCCGGTGAGGCCACACAGACGGCCAGGAGGGGATGTGCAGGCTGGTTCTGGGAAGACTGGAATCCGATTTCTGGGCGGATGTTGTTTCATTTCATTTAGTTTCATTTCATTTTTTCATTCATTAAACATTAAACATTAAAGTTTATTTATTTTTGAGAGACAGAGACAGAGCATGAGCAGGGGAGGGGCAGAGAAAGAGAGAAACACAGAATCTGAAGCAGCTCCAGGCTCTGGGCTGTGAGCTGAGAGCCCGACTTGGGGCTTGAACCTGCAAACCGTGAGATCATGACCTGAGCCGAAGTCGGACACTCCACTGACTGAGCCACCCAGGCGCCCCTGTTTTGTTTTGTTTTGTTTTATTTTACTTTGTAAACATGTTTTATTTTATTATTTTATTTTATCTTTATTCTATTTCATAAGTATATTTTGTTTTATTATTTTCTTTCATTTTTTTCGTGTTTACTTTGAGAGAAAGAGAGTGCGAGCAAGCACCCGGGGGAGAAGGGCAGAGGGAGAGGGAGAGACACTCCCAGGCAGCCTCTGCACAGTCAGTGCGGAGTTCAGCGCAGGCTCCAGCCCACGAACCGTGAGACCGTGACCTGAGCTGAAATCGAGAGTTGGACGCCCAACCGACCAAGCCACCCGGGCGCCCCTGATTTTAAATAATACAGAGAAGTGTAACCTTAATCCCCTGAGTTTATGGACCACGTTCGTACTTCCTTCTGCATGAGCTTCCGGAAGGTCCCTGGGCTGGACGGCTGGTGCCAGGAAGGCCAGGGCGAGGGTCTGCCCAGGACCAGCTGCCTTGCCCGGCTGCTCTTCCCCTCCCTGCGTTCGTTTCTTGCTCCCCTGTGAGGGCAGCATTGAGATACAAATTCACATAACCGTGCAGTCACTTACGTATCACGTGAGTCCCCTGCATGTGTACAATTCAGTGGTTTTTACCGTATTCAAAGGGGCGGATTCATCATCACAATCAAGTGTAGAACATTTCATCTCCCCTCCCCGCCCCCGCCAGAGACGCCCCATTCCCGTTAGCAGCCGCCCCCGTCTCCCTGCCGTCCCCGGCCCCTGGCAGCCGCTCACCCACTTGCTGTCCCTCGATCTGCCTGTTCTGGACATTCCATAAAAATGGAACCTACAACATACAGTCATTTTAAAATTTTTATTTACGTATTTATTTATATGTTCTTTTTTTAATGTTTATATTTGAGAGAGAGACAGAGACAGAGTGAGCGGGAGACGGACAGAGAGGGAGGGAGAAAGAATCGAAAGCAGGCTCCAGGCTCTGAGCTGTCGGCACAGAGCCCAGCTTGGGGCTCGAACTGACGAACAGTGAGATCGCGACCTGAGCCAAAGTCGGACGCTTAACCAACTGAGCCCCCCAGGCGCTCCAATTTTGTATGTATTTTAAACCTCACGAGAAATTATTATTATAGCTTTGTTTAATCAAAACTCATATGCTTTCCCCCCCTTTATTTAAATCAGTCTTCAATCCTTTCTGCATCTTTGAGCTTCCTTCAGGAATGATTTTCCTTCTGCCTCAAGGCGGTTCTTTAATGTTATTATTATTGTTGTTATCATGGTTATTATTTGGTGCACGTACGCGGGGGAGCAATTCTGTCGGACTCTGTTTATCCGGAAGTGTCTCTTTCTCTCCCCTCTTCCAGCACGGCTTGACCGCACGTGTCGTTCTGGCCCGTTGCTCGCACCTGGGGCGCTTGGAGGGTGTCACTCTGTTGTCTCTGGGCCTCTGTCCTTTCTGTTCCTGCTCCTTTGAGAGCCGTCCTCGCACGATGTTCCTTCTGTGTGTTGTTCGGCAGGTTTACGGTCGTGTGCCTAGGGATTTATGTCTTTTAATTTCTCCTGCTGAGGACTACTTAGGATTGACGTATTTGTACCCTGGTGTCTTCTATAAACTTTGGAGCATTATGGACATTAATTTTTCAAGTCCCACTTTGCCTCTTATTTGTGTCTTTTCCGAAATCTGAGACTTCCGTGATGCATCTGTTAAACCTCCTCCCCGGATCCTCTGCATTAGATTATTACGCGTGCTGTGAAACACATGACTCCAAATGTAGCTGCGGTTTGGTAGTTATTCGGCGGTTTCTGCGGGTCAGATTGCGAGTCTGGGGGCAGCTCGGCGGGGTGGTTCTGGGCGGGATCTCTCATGACCCGGGCCTGCGTCGCCTGAGGGCTGTGGGGTCTGCCTCTGAGCCCACTCTTGTGGCTGCCGGCAGGCCTCCGGGCTCCGGCCGGCCACAGGCCGGCCACAGGACTGTCTGAGCGCCCTCCGGATGTGGCAGTTAGCGTCCCCCACCCTGAGGGCTGTGACGGAGGTGGGTACGCCAGGGGCGGGCTCTCCTATCTGCCGCCAAGAGTGACAGCCCATCTCTTCTACTGTTTTGTGGTCCCAGGGACCCACCGTGGTCCCGCCCAGGAGGTACTCACAGCTCAAGGGTGTGACTCCCTGGACGGAGAGCCCTCGGGCTGTCTCCTCGGCCTGCCGTGTTCCTTACCTTCTCCTGGACTGGCGTCGCCCTTTCACTCTCCAGGCTTTGTTCTGCAAGATCCTTTTGAGGCGGGAGTTTGTCTTGTATATGTACCTGGTGATTTTTTATTGCGCACCAAGCATGGCGTTTGCATAAGTGTTTGTAGAAATCCTCGAAGCCAAGGGTGATAGCATTTTCCCCCAGAGGAGATGGACATTTGCCCCCAGCAGGCGCCTGGGAGCGCGGCGCTCAGAGCTCCGCCAGCCCCATTTTGGAAACTGAGACCAGGCCAGGCCGTTTGCAGTCCATGGATGAGCTTGTCTGTGAGCAGCTCACCTCCGCAGCGGGGTGCAGCCTTGGGGCCCCCACTCTGAGGGGACACGCTCGCTGGAACTCGGGGCTTGTCACTTCAGTGTCAGTAGCGACACTCCGCTCCCAGCTCCCGGGCCAGACCTGGTCCCCTCCCTGGGCCTCTCCCCTCTTCTGTCCTGGCTCACAGTCCTTGCCATCTTTTCAGCCTCCTGGAGATGTTCTCAGAATTTTGTCCTGTTTTTCTAGTTATTACTGCGGGAAGGGGGTCAGAATTATGTAATTTGCCGTTGCTGGATGCCTTATCCGTAATTTTTTAAATGGTAAAAGAAAAAAAAAAAAGATGAAACGAGCGGTAAATATCTCATGGCCGTGAGAGGCTTACACTGGCTGCGGCTGTCCGGCCGGCCCGTACGGGAAGCGGAGGGGGCCTGCGTGGGCGGTTTTGCTCTCTCTGAACGTGATTGCGGCCGTGGCCGCTGCGGCTGGTTGGATGAACTTCCCGGCGACACTGGGGCTGGTGCTGTGGAGTGCAACTGCGACTGTGCTGCTGCGGGTTGGTCTCTTCCTCCGCCTTCTACCGGCTCCACCAGATGCTGACCGCCACCACCGTGTCCCTCTCTGCTCCCTGCACGGCGGGGGCTCGCTCTCAGGACCAGAGCTCCTCGTCACCGAGGGCGCCCGGTGGAGCACAGCCATTGGCGCACCCTCACCCGGGGCCATGGGTGAACTGGTGCCGGTAGTTGAGGTGGGGACTCCAAGGGGAGGATCAGGTTCCAACGGCTCATCCGAAGTTTGGGTTTAAATTGGGAGGCGGCTGAGCAAGGCCGTCCAGGTGGCATACATGCGTGCGTGTGCAGGCCTGAGGCGCCGTGGCTACAGGGGAGACCGGAGACAGCAGGGGTGGGGTGGGGGGATAACAACCAGGTCAGGCAGGGGCTGCGAGTGCGGAGCAAGAAATAGGGCTGGTGTTGGAGCCCCGTGGAGTCTGGGAGAGAAGGGTCGTGGTGGGAGGAGCCAGAGGAGCGGGGAGGCTGCAGCTCGCTGCAGGGAAGGTCCGCATTATGAGATGCCTGCGGAAAGCAGGGAATGCCAGCGGGCGGCTGGAGTGGCCACGGCGTGCGCTCAGCGGAGCAGCCGGGAGGCCGGGAGGTCGCGGTGCCGTTTGGGAGGGACACAGGGCATACCAGAGGTGGGGAGCTCAGAGAGGGGTCTAAGGTAGGGCCATGCGGGTGGGAGGCACGTTTACACCCCATCCACGGGGTCCGCAGAGACCAGGCGCACCCCTGCGTCACACCCCCAGGTGCGCTTCCGGGCCCCTTCCTCCGACACATCTACCCCGTCCCAGTCACAGCCTACCTTCCTGAGGTGAGAGCTGATGTTGAGCCCCTGATAAAGGCGTCCCCAGAGGTGGCGGGCTCCTCCCCGATCAGCATGTTAGAGATGGACGTTTCCCCGGCTCCGGTGACACCAAGAAGGCCAAAGCACTCCTCTGCTTGGACGACGAAGGACACCTTGTTCGCGCCTGGCACGGGCGCCTTCCTGGCATAGACGTGATGCGCCCAAGACAGAGGCGCCTGGTGAGGAGGCCTGGAGGCCAGCAGTCGGCGCCCCTCTGTGCTTGTCACTCCTGTTCTGGGACAGGCCCTGGCTGCCCTTGGGCCCCAGGGGCTGGCGTGTGCTGGGATCGGTTTCGCCTTCCCTCCCAGCAGGGTGTGGAGGTCTGCTCTCCCCCTTCTGCCCCTGCAAACCCCGAGAGCCCGGTTCTTAAGCCTCTTCCCTTCCGTCCTTAAAGCAAACGAAACCCAGAGTCACCAGGTTGGCTCTGAGCGGCCGAGACTCCCCCCGGCACAGGCTCCCCCGCAAAGTGCCTTCTAGATCCCGGAGAGGGTCAGCCAGTCCCATCCAACCTTGAGGCTTCCTGGCTTCCTGGGGTTTGGGGCTCTGGTGCCCTCCCACGCTAGGCCCTCCTGGCCTGCAGGGGCCCCCCGGGGAGGTGACGGAGGGCTGGGGCACTGATGCCTGTCTTTGGGGACTCCGAGCAAATAAACTGGAATGTGATTCGTTCACAGTCGGGAGCCCTTCACAGCTGGAGCTGGCAGGCCGGGCCTCGAGCCCCTGGCAGCGCTTCCTTATCGAAGGGCCCCAGAGGAGTGGCTTCGCCTTTGGGGCGCGGCTGCAGTTACCTTTGACACGCCTTTAAGAGCCAGTGGGTTTTCCTCATGCAGCTTTTCCAAAGAAGCCTGGCCCCGTTTTGCCTCTTCTTCCACATCTTGGTCTCGAGGCCGGACGTTATGTTGTGTGACGTTACCTGGCGTCCCTAGCCAAGGGTGGGAGGGTCAGTGCTCCTGCGAGGGCGGGAGGCGGGGGCCTCATGCACACCCCCCCCCCCCCCCCCCCCCCCCCCCGGGCCCACGGCGGGTATTCCGGACGGGTGCACAGCCCTGGGACCAGGGTATGGCGGACATGGAAACTTCACGTGGTTTTCCTTTTTGAGGAAAATTAAAAGACTTGAAGGCTAGGGATGTGAAGGCACAAGTCCATTTCTACAGAGTTTTCTTGCGGGGCTTTCACCTCTGGAGGATATTCAGACCAAGAGCTGACAGAGCAGACCTCCCCCCTCTCGGGCTCCTAGATGAACACGGGCAGAGGCATTCCCAAAAGGGGACTGGTTCTAGGAGACCCCGGGTCTTGCTTCTGCTTGGCTGACCAGGGTCACAGGGGCCGAGCCAGTCCCCTTCCCCTCCCTGTCCCTTCAGATCCATGGGGGTCCCCGGCACTGGCTGTCACCCCCTCTGCCCTGCGGGTGGATTAGACGGTCTCCAGACTCAGATGTTGGGGGGCAAGGTTCCTCCCGGCCACAGACAGGAGGCTGTGCGGCCAGCCCGCTCACCCGGGCTTCGAGAGTCACACTGACCCGCTCACCAATTCTTGCTTCCCGTTGAGGTCAGAAAACCTGGCTTTCCATTTCCACAAGGCACGGGTTTCAGTGAGGAAAAGCGGGATGGGGTATACGGACCCGAGATGGCGAGGGCCGCCAGGAACCTCCCTACCCCACGAGCTCCCAGGTGTAGACGCTCTCCTGGACCGCGTGTTCCGCTGCCAACGGGGAATAAGCAGGTGTTCCACTCCTCGGGGGGCTCCCGGCTTTCCTCACCTCCTACGCGGAGTGTGCGGACTCCTCCCCTGGCAAGTACCGGCCGAGATGCCTCAGGAGCGCCGTCAGTGCCGCCAGCGCACCCGGCGGGACGTAAACGTGAGCTACGTTCTGCTTTTCTCTCGACAGCCCGTCATCTGTGCAAATAATGCAGTAAAGTCAAGGACCTCACCCTGTCCCTGTGACAGCTGTTGGAAATGCAAGGCAGTCACCTGGTTGGTTCTTTGGCCCGTTGTCAGTCCCTGCAGCTTCAACCTGCCAGTCACGTAAAAACATCCGGGAGCTCTGGTCCCCTCTTTTTAATCTGATCTGCTTTAAATTTTTTTCTTTTAAATATGTGCATTTTAAAATTATGCCATAAATTCACACTGGGGAAAAGGGACATGAACGAGGAAGAGAATAACGGTGGTTCTCCACGCCCCCAAACTGTTGTGATGGTTTTGTTTAGTCCTTCAAGCCTCTCACGGTCCGATCTCTTACAGTATAGAGGGAATGATGCCATGCATTGTTCTCTCCAGCTCCCTGCTTTCACTTAATACTGCACAGTGGACAGGGACCATAGCAGGACCCAGAGACCAAAAGCGTAAAGACCGCTGGCAGTGGTAAACACACGGACAATGATGAGAGCTAGTGTAGTTGCGAGTCGGGTTTGTAACTCTGCTCATGGGTTTCTACCTCACTGACAAAACTATGCATAAAAACAATCCAGTCCATGATTCTGGATCCACAGCACAGTCACTGAAAGGGCGTGGGTACAGACGGTGTAGGAGCAGTTTTATGTTACCGAAGTTGAGCTGGTGTGCACTGGAAACGGGGTGTTAGAACTGAAGGGGGTGTGGGGGCCACAAAGAAGATGGCTGTGGAACACGCACGAAAGGAAATAGGAATTAGGACGTTTTGTAGGAAGTGCCCAGAGCAGTTGAATTCACAGAGTCTCAAAGTGAATGGTGGCCACCAGAGGCTAGTGGGGGGAAGGGGGGTACGGCAGTGTTTCATGGGGACAGAATTTCGGTTGTGCAAGGTGAAAGAAGACAAGGACACCTGGGCGGCTCAGTCCACTGAGCGTCCGACTCTTGATTTCAGCTCCGGTCCTGGTCCCATCCATGGTGTCAGCACCAAGCCCAAAGCGGGGCTCAAACTCTTGAACTGCCAGATCATGACCTGAGCCGAGGTCAGATGCGTAACTGGCTGAGCCGCCCAGCTGCCCCGGAAGTCTGCTGTGTAATAGATGCAGTCTTTTCTGAAATGGTTGATTTGTTTTCTGCATTTCTCTACCCCTGTGTTTCATTTCTGGTTGTCTGTTTTGGTCCCCGTCTTTTCTGCGCCTGCCGTCCTTGTGTGTTCAGTGACCCCTCCCTGTCTATCCACGGAAACAAAACAGGGGCGGGGACGGGAATTGCTAGTTTTGTGCGTAGGGCCCGGCGACATTCTGGGCACCCAGGCAGGGGACCAGTCCGAATGCGTAGGTCTCTCGTGCGGGCAGCTTGGTTCGTCAAGACGAGGGGTCTCCGCCTTGCGGTGTGACTGCCTGCGTGTCCTGTGCTTCCCGCGGGGACACTGGAGCAGGGACAGCGGAGGCGCCACGAGCCGTTCTCGGCCCACCTTCACCCCCAAGCCTCGGCGCCCAGGCCCGTCCAGGACTCTGTGGCGCTCACTTTGGTCCCTGCTCAGCCATTTCCCTCCAAACGCACCTCACAGGCTCCTTCAGCATGAGTTCGAACACTCTTACTGAGTGTGCGTGGACACCTGGGTGGCTTGCTTGGTTGAGTGTCTGACTCTTCATTTCGGTTCAGGTCATGGTCCATGGTTTTATGGGTTCGAGCCCCACATAGAACTCTGAGCTGACAGTGTGGGGCTGCTTGGGATTCTCTCTCTCCCAGTCTCTCAGCCCCTCCCCAACTCGCACTGTCTCTCCTTTTTAAAAATAAACTGAAAAAAGAAAAAGATTCTGTTTCTCCCTTACTGTATCCCTCCTCTGTTAGTGCATGCTCTCTCTCTAAAAAAATTAACACAGAGCCCAATGTGGGGCGTGAACTCATGAACCGTGAGATCATGACCAGAGCCATAGTCGGATGCTTAACCGACTGAGCCACCCAGGCACCTTGAGAAAGCTCTTACATAGGCCCTGGGTAAATATTGAATTAACTGACCAATGGCTTTTCCAAAGAACTGAGGCAATGTTAGCATGAATAGATTTCAGTGTTTTTCTCTAAAGATGCCATATGCAAATTAAAACAAAAATGAAATGTCCCTTAATATCCACTTTATGAGCAAGACTCATAAACTGAACTGTAACATGTACTACAGCCCGAGGTCTTGTTTTTGTTTGGCTCCGAGCTGAGAAAGGAGTTTACATTTTTAAATCGTATCTGCTAGATGGTTATCTAATTACCTACATAACACCCTCCATTATGCCGCTAAGCTGGTAGCCTGAAATGCATACTCTGGCTTTTCAAGAAGACGGTTGCCGAACCCCCTCAGGCAAAAAGAGGTATTCCTTGCTGGCAGTACATTGTTAGGAAGTCAAGAAACACATTTTTATTCATAGTCTTCGGGTTCATCCTTCCCCTGGGAGTGCATCACAAGGAAACAGCGCAGCGGACTGCGGCCCATTCCCCTGAGGTCCAGCTCCGTAAAGGTGGTGCGGCCCAGATTCTCCCAAGCTCAGCCCCAAAACCCTTGCGGTCTCACCGGGTTCTGTGGGCCAGGCCTTCGGAGGAGGCTCGGCGAGCTGGTGGCGTCTCGGGCGCTCTCAGGAGGCTGCGGCCCCGCCCCCAAGATGGTGACACAGGTGGCCGGTTAAGGGCTGGCGCTCCGGGCGGGCCACTGACAGGAGCGTTGGTTTCATGAACATGAGTCGTTTGGGTAAAAGTGGATGGCAGTGACGTGGGTCAGAACTTGACCGTTGCATCCCCGAGCCACACTTGTTGAGTTGGATACCGCTGTTCTAGTACGGGAAGAATATTTCCTCAACTTTTTGTGCTCTTCTGAATGAAATGGCTCGGGAGAGGAGACACATTTCAACTTAATTTGCATTATTAACGTTTTCCCTATCACTTTCTTAATCTAGACAGTCAACGGAGTGATAAATTAAACCCCGGGGTATAGTGCATGGTAGATTTCAAATTATTTCAAAGCACGTCCATCATGCAGATTTAAGTAGATATAAATAACCTTAGGAGCACTGATAATAGTGGGATGTAGCCAAATCGTGACATCTGGTGTACTACTATTTATGATATTTTGATTTATAATTTATCGTTTTATAATTTTCTAACAGGAAACACATGTTCAGTCCTCCTTCCGTTCCTGGCACTGAGCTCCCAAAGCACGCCTTCCAACGTGGTGACAGCAGGTAAGGTGCGTGTTGTTGTGTGAGCGAGGCGGCCTTTGGAAAGGCGCTGAGGGTGGGGGCTGGTCACCGTCGTCTGTGGAACTCTCAGGCCACCTCCCAGCCTCCCGGAGGGGGAGGGGCTGGAGATGAGTTCAAGGGCCAGGGCCCAGTGATTTCAATCAGTCGATTGTGTCTATGTCATGAAGCTCCGCAAAAACCCACTTGGGCAGAGAGCCTAAGAGGGCTTCCGGGTGGGTGAGCGTGTGGGGGGCGCCCATGCCCGGCGTGCGTGTTCATTTGGCCCATGGATCGTGTCCTTTATGATGGACATTTGAAAATAAGATTGTCATTTATTAAGACTGCTTGTCAGGAAGGAAGAAGGGGAATTTTCAACAGTGGGACGCTGGCGACCACCATGGCACAATTTCTTCAAATACCAAGCGGTGGGCTTTTCCAAAGCACAGCCTGAGAGTTCCTTAAAAGCCAAACCTGGAGTCCTACTCAGAAATAAAAAGGAACCATGTGCTGAGCCCGCTACAGCACAAATGAACCTAAGATTATTCTAAGTGAAAGCAGCCAGCCCCAGAATCCGTTCTGTATGATTTTATGTATACGAGTCCGCAGGCTTCCACTTCCATGAGATGCATGAGATAGGTGAGACATTTAGAAGGACGGACGGCGGGCTGGCAGTGGCCGCGGGCCGGGGATGGGAACGAGCGCGTCCGCGGAGGAGCACAAAAGATCTTTATGGAGCAATATGGTCCCACTTCTGTAAGTTTATTGGACGTCATCGAATTTATGGCATGAATTACTGACTAACGTGACAGTCTGTAAATCATATCTCAATAAATCTGTTGAAAAAGAAGACAGTTGTATTCTAGAAACGTTGGAAAGGGCCCTGCCAACCTAAAAGTCTATCTACGGGACACAGATCTTTCAAAAACGAAGGCCACCCATCATTTTCGAGCCGGTACCAATTGTGAGATCTTGTCACCGGAAAACCGGCCCTGAAGGCAGAAGGTGTCGTTCCGGCAGAGAGGCCGTCCTCTGTGGAAGCTGAAAGGTGCACGAAGGAATAGAGAACGACACGGGGGGTAAATACATGCTAAATCCACGGGAATGCTGATGGCACAAAACACAATAACACATTATGGGTTTTAAAACGTATACGGGATTGAAATACGTGAACCAGACGGCCCGTGACTCCAGAGGTGGGGTGGGGGCAGTTGAAGGAGCCGTGGGCCTGTGTCGTCTAGAGCGCAGTGACCCCACGAGTTTACCGTAAACGGTAATGGGTTACGAATGCACGTTGTCATCTAAGGCTAACCACCAAGAGAAGAAGAGCGTGATTTACAGGTTTGAAACTAATGGAGGGAAACTAAAAACTGTGTGTGTATTAGGGGCTCCTGCTTGGCTCAGTCCGTTAAGCATCTGCCTCCATCTCGGCTCAGGTCATGATCTCGCGGTTCGTGGGATCCAGCCCCGTGTCTCTCGCTCTGCCCGCCCCTGACCTGCTTGCACACACGCTGCTCTCTCTCTCTCTCTCAAAATAAAATAAACATTTAAAAAATCTTAAAGGCACCCAAAAGCTAGAAAGGAAATAGAAAGTGAGTGTGGACCTGGTAGGCCGATAGAAAAGAGCAAGAATATGGCAGATTTGAAACGCAGTGGACAGGAATGTTTATTAGTTGTAAAGGACCTGAGGTTTAAGTTAGAAGATAAACATGGGTAAAGTGGTTGTTTCCTGAAGTTTCAGCTTTTGATGTTTATGAGGAGTGCACGTAAAACATGGCCACAGGGAGACTGAGCACAAACAGACGGACAAGAGTGTACTCGTGTCTTTGAGCCAAACAATGCCTGTATAATTAGGTAGACGTTCAGTTGTCGGGCTTCCCGGAAAAATCTGTAAGACTTCTAAATGTGCAGGCACCTAACACAATCGCTTCAAAACAAAGCAAAACCGGACAAGATTAAAACCAGTGTGTTACCTCTAGGAACCCAGAGAACAAGCAGATAATCGTTGCTTTTTTTTTTTGAAAGATACTGGAGATTCATACACCACAATTAACAATCAGACCGAGGGGCGCCTGGGTGGCTCAGTCGGTTGAGCGTCCGGCTTCAGCTCAGGTCATGATCTCACGGGTCATGGGTTCAAGCCCTGCACAGGGCTCTGTACTGACAGCTCAGAGCCTGGAGCCTGCTTCAGATTCTGTCTCCCCCTCTCTCTGACTCTCCTCTGCTCACACTGTCTCTCTCTGTCTCTCAAAAGTAAATAAAAAACATTAAAAATTTTTTAAATAAAAAAAAAACCAAAAAAAAATCAGACCGAGTCACCATACACAAAAGACCGCACCCAGCCGCTGAAGAATGCACGTTCTCTCAAGGACATAGGAACGTTTACAGAAGTGGAAGGTGAGCTGAGCCACAGACTCAGGCATTTGGAAGGAAGGAGGCTCTGCAGAGCATGTGCTCGGAACACAGGGGACTTAGGTTAGAAATCATGCGCCTCAACAAAACAAGGCAAAATAAGCACGAAAACATTTTTTAAGTGTATATATTTTTGAGAGAGAGAGAAAGAGAGGGTGTGCATGCATGAGCGGGGTGGGGGACAGAGAGAGAGGGAGAGAGAGAATCCCAAGCAGACTCCCTGCTGTCAGCACAGAGCCCTACCCAGGGCTTGAACCCACGAACTGTGAGATCATGGCCTGAGCTGGAATCAAGCATCAGATGCTTAACTGACTGATCCCCCAGCGCCCCTGACCAAGAACATTAAAAAAAAAAAAAGCTCCATGAGTTTGGAAATTACGAAATACAGTTCTAAATAAGCCACAGGTGAGAGTGGACACCACGATAGAAAATTAAACATATTTCTTACTGAATGGGGAGGAGAACGCGACCCACCAAACAACTGTGCCGTGCAGCCACGTGGGAGCCCAGAGGGAAAATTATATCTAAGAGCCATGGCTGAATATATGCACGGCTGAAAATAAGCTGTATAAAAACTCATCTTACAAGGAGGCGCTAATGCCTACCACGTCGAGGACGCCCCCTCTCTACTTCGGCTCGCCGTTCTGCGGAAGCCCCTCCCGGTGACAGAAGCAAGCAAGAGGCATGAAGACTGGAAAATGAGAAGTGAAACTCTTAGATAACGTGATGGTTGTATCCAACATACTAAGGAAATCAACCCAATTGTTTGAACTACTGAGTTAAGCAATACTCCCAAATATAAGTAACTAAAAAAAATGATTTCTTGATCTGCAACAAGTGATTCGAAATAGAATTTAGAGATCCATTTCCATGCCTTCAAAAAAACGAAATACATAGGAAGAAGTTTAATAAGAGATATGCAGAACTTCTGGAAAATGCAAGAGATGGCTGATAAAAATTAGAAACGCCCTCGCAAATAAACGAGGCTGTGTGGAGTGCCCGCGAATTGGAACGGTGCATGTTGGGAAGAGGTCCGTTGTCCCCAAATTAGTCTATACGGTCAACCTAGTACCAGTCATTTAAAGTCTCAGCAAGGTTAAAAAAAAAAAGGCCTTATATTTTGGATGGTTTTAGGTTTGCAGAAACCACAGAGTTCCCGTATCCTCGCCCGGTGCCCACGGCCAACATCCCGCGGGAGTCGGCGCGTCTCTTGTACCTGATGAGCCAGTTTCCCAACAAGTTCTTTTCATTTTTTAAATAGAAACGGACACGTTTACTTTTAAATTTCCATGTTAGCACAACTGACCTATGTAATAGCCAAAACCATCTTCAGAAAACAGACCCCGAGGGACCGCTACACCCCCGACTTCAAGATGGCCTTTGTCACGTCCCAGCAGGGTGGCGTGGCGCAAGGTGGAGGACGTAGGAATCGCCACACACAGGAAGGTTGAATTTTGGTGAAGGCATCCAAACAATTAGTGTGGGAGGAGGTCTCTTCCCCAGATGGGTCCATCGCGACTGGATACCCACGTACGAGAAAATAAACCTCAGGGCGCCTGGTGGCTCAGTCGGTTGAGCGTCCGACTTTGGCTCAGGTCACGATCTCACGGTTCCTGAGTTTGAGCCCATGTCAGGCTCTGCGCTGACCGTGTGCAGCCTGCTTGGGATTCTGCCTCTCCCTCTCTCTCTGCCTCTCTCTCTTTCTCTCTCTCAAAATAAATAAATAAATTTTAAAAAAGGAAAATGAACCTCAACCTCTTCTCACACTGTACAGAAAAGTTAACACCAGGTGGGTCACAGATCTAATGCAGAAGCTAAAATGGTAAAGTTCCTAGAAGAAAATGTAGCAGAATGACTGTGACCGACGGGTGGGCTGTGAGAACAGGACCAGGAGAGCCACATGCCGGGAAGACGCGTACCCGACAGAGGCCCTGTCCCCAGAGCGCACTGGAACCCAGCCACTCGGGACGAAGACGGAGCTGGAGGCTTGGTATTTGCACACCTTGTGGCATGTTTGTCACGCTTCAGTAAAAACACAGTTATTTAAGAGAACTCAGCGGGAGTGCTGAGCCGAGGCTGGAAAACAGCTGAACAGGGAAGATGTGACCCGGGAGACACGCTCAGGCTCCGGGGCACAGGGGGGCCGGAGCAGGAAGGGCAGCTCCCACGGCACACAGATCCGACGCCCGTCCTGCGGGGAGAGGACACCGTCCGGAGAGCAGCGGGGCACCGTGGGCGCGGGCGGCGGCCGGGCGCGCGGGCACTCCCGAAGGACATCCCCCGTGGCCGGAAGTCCATCAGGTGTCAGGCGGGGTGACCAGAAAGCAAGCCCCACCGAGGCACACCGCGGTTAGGCTGCATCGGAGGCAAGGCGGCCCGGTTTCCTTCAGAGGAAGACAGGACGGACCTACGGTTCCCATCCAGCAGGACGAGCAGAGGCTGCGAAATAGAATTCTCAGCACATCGAGGGAAAATCATTTTCAGTCTGCCGAAAATAGCCTTCAAAAATTAGAGAACTAAAATCATTTCCAGGCCCCCAAACCCCCCCACGAGTGTGTTTGGCCCCCTCATAAAAGCACTCAAGGTGCGACAGAGACCACACTGTGGGCGGGACACTGACCTGAGGGCGCCGGGAACCACGTGTGCACGTGGGCTTGAGTGACCGCTGGCTTTCTCTAACGACAATCAAACTGTCCTGTGGGGGTAAAAACAAGGAGAGAAAATGTACAGTCTATATAAGCTGCTGATGGTGGGAGGTGTGCGTGACCCAGGGTCTTGGCATTTTCCAGAAGCACAGATATTAATTCACCCATGTGTGTGTCTCAGTATCTAGGCTGGACACTAACATAATACAGTGAGAAGACTAGTGTGGGAGAGGAAAATACAGAATCAGGAAAAATAACCGAGAAAAGGGGAGGGGAAAAAGCCACATAGACTAGTGGAAAATATCAAATAAAACTATAGATACAAAATTTAACTTGCAGACAGTCTACACGGCCCAGTATGAGACAGTCCAAACGGGGCGAGTACTTACCTGTTCCCATCGCGCCTCTCCGTCCTCGGTGGGTCTTCTGGGCGGCTTCCCTAGGGTCCCCCTCACGGCCTTCCTAGAAGCCAGCCTGTGTCCCTGCTTCGTGACAGTCACATAGGACCCATCAGCCAACCCCCCCCCCCCCCCCAGAGCTGGATAAACCGGCCGAGTCAGGGCCATCTGTCACTTACAGTCAACAACATCCCACGTGATACGACGTCTTTTTGGTTTCCACTCCTGGAAAGCGGCACGGCGTTCAGGGGCCTCGCCCGGCACCGTCTCCCTGGGAGTCCCCGTCAGAGGCTGGAAGCCCACGCGGCAGGGTGCTCCAAGGAGGTGCCGAGCGCCATGGCTGTGTGACAGCCGCACCCTGGCTTCCCGAAAGGGACTTCCTCCCCGGTGGTGACCGAGGCCCCGACACTGGCCACCTCCAGCTCCACCTGCCCCCGTTCCAACTCGGTCCACAGAGATGCAGACCGGGAAGGGGGGAGGGGTTTGACTCCTCGCAGGGGCACGGGGTCCCCCCACCCTGTCGTCACCACGCGCTTTCTGCAGGCAGACAGCGGGGTCCGTGGAGTCAAGCTGGTTCTTGTTCAAATCCCCGCTTAGTCACCCTCTAGCTTCAGGCCTCTGAGCTTGAACCTGTGAGGGTGAGAGTGGCAGCATCGACTCCAGAATGTTCCTGTGAGGATAAATCACACACGCACCTTGCACGCTGTGTGACTATCAGTCTATCTCTTTAGTACCGTTTTTGGAGTGCTTACTCGGGGCCAGGGGCCACAGCAAGCCCTTTTCCATGTACGAACTCCCTCAATTGTCTCAACAGCTCTTTGAAGACCGCGCTGAGGGGTTAGGGCACTTCCCCAAGACCACACAGCAGAGACAGGATGCGAACCCAGGCCGTGCTCTCCAAAGACAGTGAGTGCTCTTTTTTTGTTTGTTTTTTCCCTACTGTTAAGCTAAATGAGGAAAGGAACAATTCTTAACAGCCCGCTGATCTGGAACCCTTCCTTATGCATGCATGAATGAATCGTGGCTTTTTGTGTGATGTTAAGAAATCCACAATCTCCTGTCTGCTCGCTCACAGCCCAGTGTCCAGGCCGGCAAAGTGCCTGTAAGAAACCCCCTCACATGCCCGATGCCCGCAAGTAGCTGTGTCACGTCCCCGTCCGCCCCTGAGGAAAGCCGGTGGGTTAAGAGTTTGCGCAGTGCCCTGACTGGGGCTGGGTCTATGTGCCGACTCTGCCGCCGCCTGGCTGTGTGACTCTCGCCTCCCGAGTCTCTCCTCACCCGTAGGGTAGGGACTACCTCATGCACGGAGTCATAAAGAGCGAGGTACACGTAAGGACACTTTGCAGAGCAGCTGGCCTGTGCTGGGCGTCCAACAGTCCTATTTTGCTCTTCAGTCTCTGTTTACGGAAATTGTGCTCGTCAATTGCTGTCTTGCAACGTGTTCAGTACGTCGCTTTTGAAGAATTGGGGCAAAATTTGCATGTAGTGAGATGCCTTGTTCTCACGAAAGTCAAGAGGTAATGTTACTTTTTAAAAGAATGTTTTAAATGTTTATTTTTGAGGGAGAGAGAGAGACAGCGTGCCAGTGGGGGAGGGGCAGAGAGAGGAAGACACAGAATCTGAAGCAGGCCCCAGGCTCCAAGCTGTCAGCACAGACCCCTTGAACTCACGAAACGTGAGATCATGACCTGAACCAAAGTCAGACCCGTAACGGACCGAGCCACCCAGGCGCCCCAAGAGGTGGACCTTTGCATCCCCCTATGAAGTGCTGCTGCTCCTTTCAGAGGGTCCCCTCTCCTGTCCCCGGAGGACCAGTGTCTCCATTTCCACGACCAGAGGTGCCCTGTCTTCGCATAAGGGGAATCACAGTCTGCTTCGTGTCCCGTTTCCTTCGCGCAGCTTGTGTCTGAGGTTTGACCATGCGGTTTGCATGCATTACTGGTTCACTAATGTTCATTGTGTGTGTGTGTGGGGGGGTGTTCACCAAAGGACTATGCCCCAGTTGCAGTCCTGGGTCTCCTGTTGACTGACATTTGGGTGGAAGTGATGGGGTCGGGTCAGAGGAAGCCCACGGGCTCTAGTGTGGTTTCTTGGAGCCTGGGCCACCCAGAAGCTCCGTGCCCTGGAGGACTGCGTCCATGCTCTGGTCAGCGGCCCCAGGAATCCACCCCCCCCCGAGGCCCCAGACCTGGGGGCAAAGCCGTCCTGGGTCCCCCGGGTAGGTCCATTCGCCGGCTCGTAATTTTGTTTAAAGATTTTGTGTCCACAATGGAGTACTACATGGCAATGAGGAAGAATGAAATCTGGCCATTTGTAGGAAAGTGGATGGACCTCGAGGGTGTCATGCTAAGCGAAACAAGTCAGGAGGAGAAGGACAGATACCATATGTTTGCACTCATAGGTCTAACAGGAGACCAGGAGAAACCTAATGGAGGACCAGGGGGAGGGGAAGAGGGAGAGTTGGGGAGAGAGAGGGATGCAAAACTTGAGAGACTACTGAATGCTGAAAAGGAACTGAGGGTTAAAGGGGAAGGGGGAGGGGGGAAAGAGGTGGTGGTGATGGAGGAGGGCACTTGTGGGGAAAAGCACTGGGTGTTGTATGGAAACCAATTTGACAAAAAAAAAAAAAAAAATTAAAAAAAAACAGGTTTTGTGTCCACGTTCATGTGTTCATGTGCTTTGCACCCTTGCACGAGTTGGGAGCTGCTCCCTTCTCTGTTTTTTTTAAATTTGTTTCCTCAGCATTTGATAGGACCTGGCATTCTCTTTTTGGGAACATTTGTTGTTGCAAATTTTAGCTCATCAGTAGACGCATGGTGATTCGGCTTCGTCTCTGTCACCAGTGTCAGTTTTGGTGGGTGTGGTTTTCAAGGATCAGCCTGTTGTATCTGAATCATACAATGTATCAGTGATATTTTCTCAGCGTCCCGTCCTGACTGTGAGCTCGGTGCCCGGAACGGTCCGTTCGTCCCTGATGCTGGTTCTTGTCTTTCTTTCTTTTTGTTCTTTAATAGCTTTAGGAGGGGCTTGCCACTTTTATTAATATTTTTAATAAACAATGGCCATTTTAGATTGCTTGATATGTTTTTTTTGCTTCTTGTTTCATCATTTGCTCTCTCCTCGTGTTTGTTATTTATTTCTTCTCTGTACTCTGCATTTGACTTTTTCTCTTTTTCTTCTTCTTTCAGTTGGAAACAGGTCATTGATTTTAAGCCTTTCTTCTTTGCTAATGTAAGAGTTTCAAAGCGGTATCTTTCCCCCCAGGCCCCACTCAGGCAGGATCTGAGCGCGTTCAATCTGTTGTTTTCATCACTGTCCAATTCCAGATCATTTCGTTTCTTTGTTTCTCTCTCTTTCTCTCTCTCTTTCCTTCTTTTTTTAGAGGAGGAGGAGCAGAGAGAGAGAATCTTAAGCAGGCTCTGTGCTGAGCAGGGAGCCAGATGTGGGGCTTGATCTCACAACCATGGGATCGTGACCTGAGCCAAAATCAAGAGTCGTATGTTTAACTGACTGAGCCACCCGGGTGCCCCCCAACTTGTTTCTAATTCCTCTTTGACTCATAAGCTATTCAGAAGTGTAGTGTTGAATTTCCAAATATTTGTGGATTTTCTAGGTATCGTTTCGTAATCAAGTGGTAATTTAACTCCGCCGTTTGTGTTTTGAGGACCCTGGCTCATGGCTAAGGGCTTGTGTGTGAGACAGGGATTCAAGGAGGACGGCGGGGGGAAGAACCGAAATGTGCCCCTCCACTGACACAGCGTCCTCTCTGGCAGAGTCTGTCTGACGTGCCTGGCACTGGAAACTGTAGTTGGGGCCATCAGGCAAGAGAAAGAAGTAAAAAGCATCCAGATTGGAGAGGAAGAAGAAACATTATCTGTTTGCAGATGGCATGATCTTACATGTAGAAAACTGTAAGGTGCTACAAAGAAGCTGTCAGAACTCATAAATGAATTCAGCAGAGCAGCAGGATACAAAGTCGAGGCACAAAAATCAGTTGCATTTCTAAATACAATGAACAAATCTGAAAAGGAAACTACAAAAATAACCCCATTTCCTGCAGCATCAAAAAAGACTTAGGAATTAACATGATCAAGGAAGTGAAAGACTCTACAGTGAGAACTATAAAACAGCGCTGAAGGAAGTGAAAAGTCATAAATACATGGAAAACACAGCCGCTGTTTATGGGCTGGAGACTCATCTTGTTAAAGTATCAGCCAAAGCAATCTGCAGATGCAGTGCAATCCCGACCAAAAAAGGCAAGGATTTTTTTTTGGCAGACATAGAAAATCCCATCCTCAAATTCATATGGAATCTCATAGGACCCTGAATACCAAAACAGTCTCAAAAAGGAGCAAAGCTGGACGACTTCCACTTCCTGGTTTCCAACCTTCTAAGAAGCTCCAGGAATCCCAGCAGTGTGTTGTTGGCCCAAAGGCAGGCAGACCCGGGGATGGAAGAGGGCAGAGAGCCTAGAAATAAGTCCTCACATTTATGGTCAAATGATTTTTGACAAAGTTGTCAAGACTGTTCAAGAGGGCAGCGGGCAGAGGAAGGACACGGGGTCCCGGGGAGCAACGGAGCCACTGTGGAAACGGCTCACCCCTGTGCAGGCGCTTTGCACGTGCTGGGTCACTCCCTGAGGAGCACGGTGCCGGGATTTCCGTGTGATAGAGCGGAAAAGGGCGGCGGAAGAAGGGAAAAGCCGCTGGCCCATGGCTGGGGCGGCTACGCACCCAGAACGGAGCCCAGGCGTCAGTGTGCTGCCTCCGGGCCTGGGTCCCGGCCCCCGCGCTCACCGTACTTCTGCTTCAGGAACAGCGGGGACCCGCAGCACTGAAGCTCCCCCTTGGCCATGATGGCCACGCGGTCCCCCAGCAGGTCGGCCTCGTCCATGAAGTGTGTGGTGAGCAGCACGGTGCGGTCGCTCTTATGCTGCTGCAGCAGGTCCCAGATGGCCCACCTGGAGACGGCGTCCATGCCCGAGGTGGGCTCGTCCAGCATCAGCACCTGCGGGCCGAGGGGCGGGCGGCGGTGGCGGCTAGCCCTCGCCAGGCTGCTCCCGGGGGCGTCCAGGGGGACCCGTGTGGGGGCCGGAGCCTGACGCCTGGGCCCCCACCGCCCCGCGCCCCGGCCCCGGGGCCTCCCGCCCGCCTACCTTGGAGCCCGCGATGAGGGCGATGCCGAGGGAGAGCTTGCGCCTCGTGCCCCCGCTCAGGCACCTGCTCAGGGAGTCCTGCTTGTCCTCCAGGCTGAGGGCGTGCAGCGTCCGCTGGACCTCCTCGGGGCACTTGTGGCGGGACAGGCCCTTCAGCTGAGACGGCAGGGGACACGAGCGTCGGGCAGGGGCGCCTCGTCCTTCCCTCTGTGCTGCGCCTGGTGCCTGCCCCGACTTCCCTCCGCACTGTCCCAGTAGAGGCCACCTGTCCCATGAGCGTTTTGCTACACCTCCACATAAACTGTAGCCCAGAAACTTCCTACCTTCAGGGAAAGGGATGGACACAAGGCTCTCGGGTTTTGAACCATGTAAATAGAATCCTCATCATACTAAGCACAGCAGCGTATTAAGTACAGGATCACACCTCATGACCAAGTGGGAGATACCCCCCCCCCCCGAGGATTCAGGGGGCGTTCAACAGATGCGAAATCTAAGTATTGCATAGTCAAGAGTTTGGCTGGCCTGTGTCCCCAGTCACTGGGAGGGGCCTCTACCCCAACGGAGTGATAAGTGTGTCTTCATTACTCAAGGTAGCACCCTCGGGCCACATGTGAATCATACTAATGAACTGAGTCAGGACCCACCGGGGGAGCTGGCCTGCAGCGGCGCAGATTGAGTTCAGTCACATGGTCCATGATTCCCTCATTCAGAGCTATGTAATGAGCCCCCAACAAAAACTGGACACTAGGCGCCTGGGGGGGCTCAGTCGGTTCAAGAGGCCGACTTCGGCTCAGGTCATGATCTTGTGGTTTGGGAGTTTGAGCCCCGCTTCAGGCTCTGTGCTGACAGCTCAGAGCCTGGAGCCTGCTTCTGATTCTGTGTCTCCCTCTCTCTCTACCCCTGCCCAGCTCATGCTCTGTCTCTCTTTCAAAAATAAATAAAAACGTTAAAACTTTTTTTAAAAAGAAAGATAAATAGGCTGGAGACTTGAGCAATCTCCAGAAGAAAATGCTGAAGTGGCTGACAAACAAACAAATGCTCAACCTATCTGGGCACCAGGAAATGCATCTTAAAGCCACAGCGGCCACCCTGAAACAGAGATTTCTGCATGGGATGGCCCCAGGACACTCTGGAAAGCAGCACCAGCCATTTCCGTAGGCACAACATGACACAGACTGTGAACCCTCCCCCACAAGCTCCGTCGTGAGGACGCCCTGCAAACAGGTCCCAGAAAGCAGGACCATCCATTTATCCTGTATTCGGGAAAACAAATGACCAGGATAGAAAGAAGAAAAATGGGCTGAAAGCAACGAACCCAGCAACTCTTCAGAGTGTCTGAGAGTGTCACTACTAGCCCAACAGGATGCACCCCTCCCGCCCCACGTCTAGGCACCCGGTCTGCAGCCTCGCCTGCGCTGTGTGAGCGGGCGCCGTGCAAGGCTCTTCAGTGCAGGGTCGCTTAGAGTAGCGAAGAGTCGTAAGCAGCCTGGTACCACCGCAGGGGACTAGTTATGTAAACTGTTACGAACCCAAACCACGAAGTGATACACTATCCTAGAAGAGAATAAGAGCTCTGTGCACTGGCTGTCTTCTGGGATTCGCCGGATAAATGCGAGAAAATAAATTCTGTTGTGTAGACCACTCCATCTATGGTGTCGTTACGCAGCCTGAGCTGAAGTAGAGAACGGTGTGCGCGTCGCACGGGCAGCGTGCAAGGGGGCGGGGGGGGGGCGTGAGTAATCCCCGTACCTTCTCAGTTGTGCTGGGAGCTTAAAACTGCTCTAACAATAAAATCGGTTCTTAAAAACCTCTCTTGACAAAACTGTCGACAGGAGAATTCATAACCCTAAGGTCCCCTTCATTATTCAATCAGAAATTTCGAGTGTGCCTGGGTGGCTCAGTCAGTTAAGCCTCCAACTCTTGATTTCAGCTCAGGTCATGATCTCATGGTTTGTGGGTTTGAACCCTGCGTTTGGGCTGTGCGCTGACAGCGCGGAGCCTACTTGGGATTCTCTGCCTCCCTGTCGCTCTCTGCCCTTCCCCTGCTTGTGTTCTCTCCCTCTCTCAAAAATAAATACACATAAAAAAAATTTAAAGGCCACAAAAATTAATGCATTAGGGATATGTGTGATTTTTTTGTTGTTATTACACAGACCACGGCTGGTTACCCGGGCTCACAGAACAAGGTCTGGGCACTTGGGTGGGTGGGTGAGCTGCTGATATGTCACCCACCGTTAGGCATCTCAAGGGCACGTGTGATGCTTTATCTTAATGGCTGGGCTGTTGATGACAGGGAGGAAGGGAGTACTCCTTTTCCTGAATACCTGGGAAAACAGAAATCACCAAATCTGTCCAAACAAGAAAGCTATATGTAGTCATATGCCCGGTCTATGTGCGGGTGCATTTAAAGGTATTTTTTAAATGCCACAGCTGAGACTTCGGCCAGAAAGGGATCATTGGTAGAGAGCACGAGACCATCTGTAGTCTGCAACATTTTCCACAGAGAGAAATGTTTCTGTAGTGTGTTTCCTGAACTCTGAATTTCTCAGAGGGGCGCCTGGGGAGCTTAGTCAGTTAAGCATCGGACTTTGGCTCAGGTCACGATCTCACAGTTTGTGGGTTCGAGCCCCGCGTTGGGCTCTGTGTTGACAGCTCAGAGCCTGGAGCTGCTTCGGATTCTGTGACTCCCTGTTTCTGCCCTTCCCCCACTCATGCTCTGTCTGTCTCACAAATGAATAAATGTTAAAAAATAGAAATTTTTAAAAATTTGAATTTCTCAGAAACATACAATTTTCTGTTGTAAAGCAGAAAATTTGGATTAGAAAAGAGTGAAGAAGCACCCATATGTAAGCAAATAAAACCCCCAAACTACATAATGCACTAGTCCACTGAATCAACACAGGATGCACTCATCAAGAATAAAAAAAGGAAAGGTCCCTGGCTGGCTCAGTCAGGAGAGCGTGTGACTCTTGATCTTGGACTCATGACTTTGAGCCCCACATTGGGTGTAGAGCTCACTAAAATGATAAAAAATAAATAAAAGTATAAAAAAGGAGAAATAATGATGCACAGAAAGTCAGCCACTTTGAATAAATAACTCTCTCCTACTCAGTTGTCCACCTGCCTGGGTGGGTTGATTACCTAGGAAAATGGAAATCCCCAAGTAAATCCAATACAGGAAGATAATTTTTTAAAACCTAAATATATCTGCACATAAACTGCAAAGAACCTGAAAAGTTGCCAAAGAGCCTGCAAAGCAGTACCAGTGCCAGTAACTCAGACGGGAGGGCCGTTTTCAGCAGCAACGAACAGATTGTTCTCCTGCTGTTTGATCCGTAAACGTAACGACAGAAAACTTCCAGTATTTAAGAGCCAGGCTAGCATCACAGTGATCCCAAACTCTGAGAAGGATGGCATTTAAAACCAGCCACTCAACCAACCAAGGGAAAAGATACCAAAATGCAAAAACAAAAAAATCCACAACTCATTCTCACTGACGAAAAGAAGACCTAAAAGCTGTTGATGACGTATAAAATCTGGAAGTGCATGAAATGAATACTACCCCGTGAGCAAATGGGAAGTTCATTATAGAAACAGAAGAGCGATTCTCTATTTTCACTACCATGGGATCTGTTGGTGTAATTCACCAGATTTCTTGGTCGAAGGTTTAAACTCATATGATTGTGTCAATAAATTCCAAAAAGGCATTGGATAAAATTCATGTATTCCCGGATCTTTTCTCTTTTGTAACCTTAGAAAAAGACTTGTCTGTAACATACTAAGATTATATATCTCTCAAACCAAAGGGATAGAAAGTTTCTGCTGACTGCAAGAAGAAATCACAGTTAAGCCAGAACGAAGACTACCGTGCCAGCTGCAACATTATTTTCTAACGCTGTCGGGGAAGCGCTAAAAGAGAGCCATTGGGTCCAGTCTTGAGATCTGTCCCCCACATAAGAGCACCTGGCCCAGGGGACAAAAACAGGGCTGAGTCCCAGTCTGCTCCAGTCACCCTGTGAGCCTCGCAGAGGCTTGGTCAGCGGGCAGAAAGAAAGACCTTTGCTAACGGGTCCCCTATGAGATCTTCCTTTAATTGTTCTGCATAGCTGGAATGACTTCAGCTAACTGGAGGTATCTTACCTAATGTGGTGGGGGTCCCCTTTTGGCAATTCTTCAGCAGGCAAAGCATGTTGTATGACCTCTTGGTGGCCCTGTGTTACTATGAATCAAGAGACATAAACATCGGTAAAGAGACTATGATTATTTGCACATCATAAAATTGTATACACAGGGAACCCAAAAGATCAACTGAAAAACCATTAGAAACAGTAAAAAGAAGGTTAAAGTGGCCAGTTACAAAATTAGTATTTAAAAAAATAGCCTTCTTATAAACAAACCAGGTAGAAAAATATATTTGAGCAAAAGATTATTTTTGCAACAGCAACACCAGAAGAAAACATGTGGGAAGAAATGTAATAAGAAATATGCCCGTAGGATCCATATGAAGAATACCTTTACAGAGAAAAATGTAAAACACTTAACAAGAGACATAAGATTAAGCTGAAGCAAATGGAAAGACAAATCTCGTCTTCACATAGGAAGAGTCAATACGAACATACTCTCCTAAATAATTCTACTGATTTTGCGTAGTGCAAATAAAGATTTCAACAGGATTTTTTAAAAACTGATTCAGAAGCCCATATGAATCACACAGGTGTAAGATTAGGCAAGAAAATTCTTAAAGGGACAGATAATGACCTGGAACTATCTAAAAAGTTTGATTTATTGTTATATAAATTCATTAATTAAAAAATAACAGACTAGGATAGTAAGAGCTCAATAGAAGAAGAATCTACATAGACCACCGAAGTATACATGGGAATTGAAATCAATTTCTTAAACGACTTAATAACTTGCCAAAACTCACTCAATAAGAAATAGGTAACCTGAATATTTCTGGATGTACTAAAGAAATTATATTCGTAGTTAAAAGCATTCCAGGAAAGAAAACCCAGAATCAGATGATTTTATTGGCAAAATCTAACAAACATTTAAGGAAAAAACCGTATTAATTCTATACAGTCTCTTCCAGGACTTAGAAAAAGCAAGACTACTTCCCATCTCATTTTATTAAGTCAGCATTACCTTGATGCCAAATCCAAAAATATAATAAGGGAGACCTATAACTGAAAACGTAATAATAAGGCAAGAAGAAAAGTCTTTAATCTCAGATGTCATGATATTCCCAGGAAATCTACAAAAATGTTTTACAACTGATAAGTTTAGTAAGGTCCTAGGAGACAAGGTCAGTATACAACAATTGATCATATTTCTATATACTAGTAAAGAACACATGGAAACCCAAAATTTTTTCAAGGTACTATTTGTGATAATAGCAATACTGATGAAATGAAATACTTAGAAATAAATCAAGCAAAATATGTGCAGAATCTAGATAAAAGAAAACTAATAAACATTTTTTTAAAATGAAATAAATAGAAAGGCATACTATATTCATGGGCTGGAGAAGTCTGTATTGTTAAGACCTCACTTCAACTCAAATTGATTTTTAGATTCAGTGCCATCTGAATCAAATCTCTTCACTATAGTTCATAGGCATCAACAAGCTGACTTTAAAATTTATCTGAAATGGAAAAAGAGTCATATGAAATGGCAAAGGGAATAAAATAGCCAAAATCATTTTGAAAGAAGTACAAAATTGGATACATACTACCTCATTAAAGCTACACTAATCATGACAATACAGTATTAGCTGAAGCATAGGCAAGCCAGCTATGGCCAGTGGGCCAAATCCAGCCCACTACAGCCCAGCCTACAAAGTAAGATTGGTTTTGACTCCTTTTAATGGTTGGAAGACGTGCCCTCAACCACTGTTGCTGAGCAGTTAATAGCTCTGAAGTTAGCTTTTACAGTGCTGATGTGTGGAGCTTATACTGCGGTACAGTCATTTTGATGACAGCCAACGTGTCTGACTCACAAGTAATGGCAAGCCATTGTAAGCACTTCCTATGCTATCAAAAAATAAAACAAGAAATGAAATCTTCATTCCCACACAAATTTACAGCAGATATATCTTCCAAATCCAGACTACAGTTTCAGCAGCATTTTTGCAGACCTCAGTGTGTCAGCACAAAGGAAGTTTTTGTATTCCAAAACCCATTTGAGGGTTTCTACCTCACCTTCAATTGGTGGCATTAATCTGTAATGTAAGGACATGCTACAAGGCAAATATCAAGAGAGGAATCTAATAGAATTCTATCAATGCCTTTCAACCCATGAATACATTCCATTGAAATCATATTCATGATGAAACACACAAAATCTTGCTACAAGTCAGCTTTAATGGATGAACATTTACAGTAAATTCTGATGGTAGGGAATGCTGTCTTTGAACCCCAGCAAAGCCATATATTGTCACATTAAAAAAGAACTTCCATTTTTCTCATTAGTAGATACGTATTGCAAAAGATATACATATTCAATTATTATACTGATGTCACTAATAAAAATTTTATAGAAACTTGTGTCTTATATAACAAGTATCTGTATGAAATCCTGAATGTTGCCTCTTGGCATGCAGAGCCTAAAAAATTTGCTATCCGGCCCTTTACAGAAAAGGCACACCAAACCCTGGACTAAGAGGTCAAAGATACACACACAGATTAATGGAACAGAACAATCAATGGAACATGTCAAAATGGAAATTTCACACAGGTGGTCAATTTTCCACAAAAGCATAGTTCAGTGGGAAAAGGAAATGTCCATTTCACATGGATGGTGGCGGAACAGCTGGAATCCACATATGGGGGGATCTCCATTTGAGTCGATACCTCAATCTGTTATACAGAATTAATTCAAAATAGAGCGTTGAGGGGCGGGCCCCTCGGTGGCTCAGTCGGTTGAGCGTCTGACTCTTGATTTCATCTCAGGTCTTGATCTCAGGGTCTTGAGTTCAAGCCCCGCCTTGATCTCCATGCTGGGTGTGGAGCCTACTTAAAAAGAAACCCGGGCATTGTCCTAACTGCAAAGCCCAAGACTCTCACATGTCTAAAACACACACACACACACACACACACACACACACACACACACAAGAATGTCTTCCATGACCTCAGATTACGCAAAGATTCCTGAGATATGACACCAAAAGCATAAAAGAAAAATCGACAAATTAGACTTCATCAAAATTAAACCTCTTTCTCTGCAAAAGATTAACGGGGTGAAGAAACAAGGCACAGATTGGGAGAAAATATTTGTAATTGCTTATCTGACAAAGGAGCTATATCCAGAATATATAAACCTCTCAAAACTCAACAGTAAGAAAGTTAACCCAATTTTTAAAACTGTTACACCAAAAAGGATATATATATGGAAAATCAGCCCATGAAAAGATGCTCAGTATTATCAGCCATTAGGAAAAGCAAATTCAAACCACAACAAAATACTACTACATCGCTGCTAAAATGGCTAAAAAGCAATTTCAAGAGGGGGTGAAGTTACAGAGTGACTGGACCTCTTTTATACCGCCCGGGGAGATGCGGAATGGTACAGAGATGTGGGGAAATACTTTGGCAGTTTCTTATAGTTCTTTTAAAGCCAAACACACACTTCCATACAACTCAGCAATCTTATTCCTAAGTTTTTACCTAAGTAAAATTAATTCTTATTTTCCAACACACAAAAAACTTTTACACAAGAACCTGTATACAAATTATTAATACAAGGCTTTACTCAAAATATCCCCGAAACTAGGACCTGGACCCTTGCTAAGTGCCAGACACTTTTCCGAGTATGCTGTGTGTCTTTCTGCTGGGAATGCTCACAACAACCCCAGGAAACGAGCACCGTGTGATCCCCACTTTACACACGGGAGGTTATGTGAGGCATTAGAAGCCGGGATTTGATTTGAGGCTGCGTGGCCAGAGTCCGTAACCGTATTTTAAGCATTACAATATTAATTCCTCTCCATCACTGAATGTAGGAGTATGTATACAGCCCTTGGTCTTGAATGAATCCTCCAACTATAACACTGTTCCTGTGGAAACAATCAGATCCTATTCTAAAAATTCTGCATTAAATACCACCGACTCGGGCACCGCTGTACGAGGAAGTCCATAGAGGAGCATATACAGTTACAGGCAGACAGGGAGACGGTATTCGTGCCCCCGCCAAGGAAGCAGGACCTGAGGTATTGGTTTCCTTTTGAAAATGCCGATAGTGTGTAAGCATGTACGTGTACCAGCCAGCTTTTGCCATGACCAGGTTTACCGCCTTTTGGAAAGCCATAGTTTTGTTTATGAATGCCACCATGAGCTTTAATTTCTGCCATCCACCTTTTTTTTTTTTTTAATTTTCTTAATGTTTATTTTCGAGAATTGGAGAGAGTGTGAGCAGGGGAGGGGCAGAGAGGGATGGAGACCCAGAATCTGAAGCAGGCTCCAGGCTCTGAGCTGTCAGCACAGAACCTGACGCAGAGCTTGAACTCACAAACTGCAAGGCGTTTGTGGCTCAGTCACAAACTGACTGGGTGGCTCAGTCGGTTAAGCGTCCGGCTTCGGCTCAGGTCATGATCTCGTGATTCATGAGTTCGAGCCCCGCGTTGGGTCTGTGCTGACAGCTCAGAGCCTGGAGCCTGCTTCGGATTCTGTGTCCTCCTCTCTCTCTGCTCCTCCCCTGTTCACGCTCTGTCTCTCTTGCTCAAAATTAAATAAGCATTTAAAAGAACGTTTTTTTAAAAATGGCAAGGATTGGTTCTTGAAAGAAACATTGAGTGCGGAAAAGGCTAGTCAGCCAGGCCCATAGAGTCTCCGGCCAGACACTTGGGTTGGGGAGGAGGGGGTTCGGTCTGTGAGGAATGATGGGGAGAGAGGGTCTTTAAGATGCTTGCGACACATTAATAATCCCCCCCCCCCCACATACCTATCTTATCATTGCATTCAGCTGGTTTTTTGGTTTTGTTTTGGGTGGTTTTTGGTTTGGTTTGTTGGTTGATTTGGTTTTTGTCGTTTTTATTTTGGGCTTTTTGTGCGCTCGTTACAGAGACCAGGCTATGTAAGTCTCCGGCTATCCCACATTCGTTTCCTTTGCACTTGTGCATCAGGCATTGTGATAAGCATGTATGCATTCTCTCATCTGACCCTAAAACAAAACACTTTGGAGTTTGGTATTACTAGTATCATTGTTTTGGTTTTAGAGAAAGGAGATGGAGGTTCAGAAAAGTCAAATGACACTCCCGCACTAGTTAAAGGGCCAGGTCCAGATGTGAAGCCAGGTCTTCTGACTCTCTACATTCAACAAATACTTACCAAGTGCCTCCTCTGTGCCAGGCATTCTGGGACCCTGAGATGTAGCCCTGCAGTAGACCAAGTCCCTTTCCTCATGGAGCCCACGTTGTGACGGAAACCGAGGGAAGGAAAGCCAACAAACACAAACGGGTAAGTAGACAGCACTTCAGATGGTAAAAGACAAGGAGCTCCTCAGTCACGAATCCATGGGGGCCTTTGGGCGGCAGCGGCAGAAGCCTCCCGACTGGGGTCATTACGGTTTGACAGGCAGCGCTCCGAACGCGGAGATGGCGCTGGGAGCGGCTGCAGCCGGCCCGGCAGCTGAGCGGCCACTGGCAGCGCGCAATGCGGGCACTGGGGACCCAGTGGGCTGGCCCGCGGCGACTGTTGGCCCCGCGCCTCCCCCGCCCGCGACACTGACACTCGGGCCCAGGTCCCTCGCCCTGTCCCGCCCCGCCCCTGCCACGAGATCTCTCCGCCCCCCAGGGTATCCTTGCGCAGCCTTGGGACTCTCCTGTCCCAGGTGATACCTGCCTGGCCTCGAGACCTCCCTGGTGACTCTGCCCTTGCCTCGGGACACTCCCATCCATGGTTGACCCCAACCCCACCTCAGGACCCTCTCAGCTCCAGGTGCCCCCGGGCTGACCTGTATCCCTCCTGTCTGAGGGACCTGACCCCATCAAAGGCTCAAAATAACCAAAGTAAAACCAATGAGTCACTGAAGTCGTAATCAGTCAGACCTGACTGTGCACACACCGCGTGTGCAGTCCCGGAAGGAGGCTCCGGGGAGTGTTGTTACAGAGCAGCTCACGCGGCGGGACAGCAGCGACTGTTCCTCGCAGTGCTTGGTTGCATTGCACTTTTCCGGGGCCGCCTGTCAACCTCGGCAAATAGTTCACGACGTTTGGCTCATCATGTCCAGAGGCCCAAGCAAGAAATGATCCAGGCCAAGTTCGCCGTGCCAAAAGAGGCCACATTAAGCTCTGCTCCCAGGACTGAACTGGCCCTGTCTGCTCAGGGACCCTGCAAGGCTGGTCTCGGTTTGTTTCTGACTTTAACAACTCTAACCCACGACCTTCCTGCTGAGGGGACCCCGACCTGGACTCACCACCCCCAGGCCTCCCGGTCCATGTCCCCTCTGCCCCACGACCCTGGGCAAACCGTAGGATGCTGGGCCTTCCAACCCACCCTGCAGCCGTTTTCTAGAAGGTTCCTCGCTCTCGGTCCAGCGTCCCCCAGGACCTACCCGCCTGCCCAGCAGTCCGAGCCCGGCCCGAGGCGACCAGCTGCCCTCCCTCCGCGCCCAGAAAAGAACAGTGGTGGGGGAAATGGCTGAACGGCCGGGGAAGGTCCAGGTCCGGGGAGCGACAGCTGCGGCCGCTGCGAAGCGCAGGTGCACGCCGCGACGCCCCGCCCTGCTCGGCTCCGGCCCTGGCGCTGCCCGGAGCCCCGCGCCCCCTGCCGGCCGCGCGTCGGCGCCCGGGCTCTGCGCAGGCGCGGGCGGGGCGGGGCGTCCGGGCGGGCCGGGCACCCGCAGGGTCGGCGCACTGCGCACGCGCGGGCCGGCCGGCGCGCCCCCTGCAGGAGCTCAGGCCGCCTGGTCGGCCCCCGCCGCGGATTGCAGGCGCCCCCTCCTCGCCCCGCGGCCCATCCGCTGTCACCACCGGCGGTCGTCGCCGCCGCCGCCGCGAGGCCGAGCGCAGCCGGGCCCGAGGCCAGGGACCCCGCGAAAGGGCAGCGCGCCGGCCGCCGCCGCCCTGGCGCCGAGGGTCGGTGAGTGCCGCTGCGACCCGCCGCGCGCGCTCGCTTGCTCCGGGGGCTCGGGCAGCCCCCCGCCCGGCCGCCCCTCTGCCGTGGTCGCCCCCGGCCCATCGGTCCACGGCCGTCCCGCTCCTGGCACCCCGCCCCGGCGCGGCAGGTGCACCTCCCGGGGGGCAGTGCCAGGCCGCCGGTACCGTGGCTTCCCCTCGGGCCGAGCCTCTGGGCGTGTCCCCCTCCCCGGGAGCGGCTCCCTCCCGCCGGCCCGGAGCTGGACGCGCCGCCGCACCCTTTGTGCCGTGCCGGGAGGGGGGACAGGCGGCACCCGCTGGCCTTGGTCTTGAGGCACTCAGAGCATCCGCCCGCCAGAGCCTTGCAGCCCCCAGGCCGGGAACCCCGGGCAGGGCCACCAGGATGCTGCTGGCTCATCCCTCGTGCAGAGAGATTCCCAGTGTGGGTGGGAGTTCTTCCCCACCCTGGAGTCCGCTCATTCCCGGGAGCCAGAACGGGGGGCCTGGGGTTCACTGCTCCTGGTGAGAGAAGTGTGGTGGACAGAAAGGCAGGGACGCCTGGCCTAGGTGGAGAGGCCTGCACAGCTCTCAGCAACCTCTGGAGTCCGGTATGAATTTGCGTTTGCACCTGTCTTGGCGTTCGGACAGTTTGCTGTAGCTTCCCGAGGGCGGGTTTTGTCTCCTGCGACGGGGTTTAGGACAGATGTGTATTTGGTGCACCAATGAGTGCCCCTGCTCACTTTCTTGGACGTGGCCCCTGGCCTTACAAGGTTATTTGTTTGTCGGCCCCTTTGGCTCCTGTACTTGGAGCCCACTCACTGCCAGAACTGGGTCTTGTCAGGGCTTGCTTTCCCAGCACATAGCCAGAGTCTGGCACGTAGCAGGCACTTGAGAAACGCTTGTTGAATGGGTGGCTGAAACCCCGAAGACAGAGCCGGGACCTGGGCAAGGTGCAAGTGAAAGTCAGTCTGGCTGCCTTTCTACCGAACACCTGTGTCCTTGACTGGGAACGTTTTGGTGCTGTCTTTTGTGAACTTGAAAAGATCGAGGTTGTTTTCCTTTAGGAAGTTTGTGTCAAGGGAAAATAAGAAAAAGGAGGAACAGGTAAAGATGGATGCCCTGGGAATCCCCTACCCCTTTTTCGACTCCTTGCAGATTTTTTTTTCATTGCACACTTGGTCATCATATCTGACCAACAGGATGACATCGTTCCCTCTCTGAGGCCGTCTCCCACCGTCCTGATGAGACAGCCGTTTGGAGCAAGACCGATCCGCTCAGGTTGTTTTTTAAAAGATACTAGCCCTGCACAGGGCGTGTGCCGGTCTCCTGGGAACCCGCTGTCACCTGGTCTCCAGTGGGAAGGCCCGGGTGACTGTTTCTTCTCCAGCCCTGTTCTCCAAGACAACAGTGGACTCATCTGCTCTCGAGACACTGAAGGGGAAAGCATTCTAGAAGTCTTGGGAGGATGGATGCGATCCCTGCACTTGGGGCCCTTAGGATGGAGCTAAAGAGAATGCTTTATTCACCAGTAGCTGTGACATAAGACAGGTTGTGATAAGGACCAAGCAAGGCATCAGTCCGCTGCTGCCGCATCCGGAGGCCGAGGGGTGGCTTCCAGCAAGAGCTCACCCGTCACCGCTCGGCGGAATCACTGGAACAGGGACGCTTGGGCAGGTCAGTCGGCTCAGCATCTGACTCTTGATTTCAGCTCAGGTGATGGTCACACGGTTCACGAGAGTGAACCCCAAGTAGGGCTCTGCGATGACAGCGTGGAGCCTGCTTAGGATTCTCTGTCTCCCTCTTTCTCTGCCCCTCCCCCACTTGCTTGTGCTTGCGTGTGCTCGCTCTCTCTTTCTCTCGGTTTCGAAATAAACAATCACCCAGGAATGAGTGCCCGTGCCCACATCAGAGCCCAGAATCTTCCGGGGGGGGAGGGCTCTGACATCAGCCTGTGTCTTGAAGCACCCCGCCACCCCCCCCCCCCCCGGGAGATTCTGTCATGCAGCCAGGATGGAGTTCCTGAGCCAGTGCTGTCCGCGACTGCTTCTCAGAGACAGGGGCTTGGACTGGACTGGGAAATGGTATTCCAAGAAGACAAAACCCCGAAAGCCCCAGACCCCCGGGAAAGCGTAGGGTGTGACCCACAGTCCCCTGTCCCGGCAGACTTGGGCCGTGCTCACCCCCCAAATGGCTCAGAGATTCGGAGTCAACAGGCAGACAGGTACCTTGCAGGAGCTGAGTAATGAGCTCGCTGCCGAAGAGCCTGGTTACCTCTCCCCGGGGGGCCCTCAAGCGCCTCGTGACCTCCTCTCCTACACGTGGAGGGCAGAACGGGACAGGGATGGGCTCACGGCTCCAGCAGGGTTGAGGAAGGCAGGAGCTAGCACAGGCTTTGTGGACCTCTCTCCTGGGCCACACCTCTGACTTCCAGATACACCGCACCACCCCTGCCCGGTGACAGCTTCACCGTAGACTCAGAGCTGTGTGACCCTAAGGCGACAGCTGCCCCAGCCCTGGACAGGTAGCTGGTGCTGGCGAGTGTGAGGCCAGCAAACCACCTGGTGGCCCGACGCCAGCGACCACAGCCTTGAACCCAGCCTCCGGCGGCTCCGGAACAATGCCCGAGCCTCGTGGACTTGTTCCCACCTCATCCACGCAGGGGCCACTCGGGTAGACATGTTGTCCACCAGCTTTTTCTTGTGTGCTGCTGTGTGTAAAAGAATTTGAACTTGCACCCCGTGCCTCTTACTTATTTGTTAAGTGTAGCTGTATACTCTGGTCCTGGGTATTGTCGGCATAGACATGTACAGAAGTACAGACCTTGTAAGGGGATGAGAGGCAGAGTGAACACGGTTACATCTGTTCTGTGTCTTGATGTTACCAGATCAATGATAAAAAAACGGGCTGGTTTTTGGGTTTGGTTTTGTTTTGTTTTAGTAATCTCTGTGCCCAGCAGGGGGCTCAAACTCAGGGCCCCAGATCAAGAGTCCACATGCTCTGCTGACAAAAGCAGGCTGACACCACTCCATGTGCTGTTTTTAAGAGAAAGCCTTGTGAGCAAGTCTCCATCGCATTTATTTAAAAATATTTTTTAAGGTTTCTTTCTTTTTGAGAGAGAGAGAGAGAGTGAGTGTGTGTGTGTGTGTGTGTGTGTGTGTGTGTGTAAGTAGGAGAAGGACAGAGAGAGAGGGAGACACAGAATCCAAAGCAGGCTCCAGGCTCTGAGCTGTCAGCACAGAGCCCAATGCGGGGGTTGAACCCATGGACCATGAGATCATGACCTGAGACGAAGTCAGACGCTTAACTGACGGAGCCACCCAGGCGCCCCTGAATCCCATTTATAAAGCCTCGGTGAAACGTGAGTCCCCCAGTCGGAAGGTCTCTTCTGGGTTCTGTTTATTTCAGTCCCTGGTTCTGGAGGTGTCGCAGGGGAATGCCACGCGCCTCGTGCAGCCGCACAGACCCCGGGAGACTTGCCATCCGCTCCCGCTCACCAGGCCTGCACTGGCTCTCGCTGACTTGGGTCCTAGGCACTCAGGGGCTGTTGAGGCAGGGGGAGTTCCTGGCGACGGAGGCTCCTGGCGCGTGGGTGTGTGTAGATGTGTGTAGCTGGCGCTCTCGCCGTGGACACCCGCTCCAAACACCCTTCTGAGCTCAGGGGTTCTTTTGAAAAGCCACACCTCTCACACCTCCTCACCCTTTCCTTGAAGGGACAGGTTTGAGTGTGTTGGTAAAAGAAATCAGCTGGCTGACAGACTTGCACAGCCATTTGCCATTGAGGAAAAGGAAAAGGCCTCTTGAAAGAGAACCTGCGTTTCCTCCTTGCGTGCTGGGCCCCGGGACAGCCAGGGAGCCGCCCTGCCACTTCCCGGATCTCTACCGAGCATCGTGAAGCGTCCGCCGTGAATTCCTTTGATTTCATGGAGCATCACCATCGTTCCCGGGTCATGTGAAGTCCCAACACGTGTGCGAGCTCGAAGCAAAGCCGTGGGCAGCGGCCCGGGGCAGCACCCAGTCTCGGAACCCCTCCTGCTCTCCGGGGTGCGTGGCCCTTGACACACAGGCCGGCAGGACTGCCACGGTCCCTCTGTGTACTGTGTCACCAGAACCAATCCGTCCCTCAGTTTTAAAAATACAAGCGCCATTCGTCACCCTATATTCTAGCAGACGGCCTTGCTCACCCCACTTAGGGACCAGCCGTGGGGTTCGCCAGCAGGCGCTGCACTCTGTACGCACTCCTGCTGTGTGCAGCCTGTGTTTTACGGTGTTTATTGGTATGTGGACCCTGTATCTGCGGAATCCACTGAAAGAGACGTTTCCATGTTTACAGGGCACCGCCCTCCAGAAAACACCCCCCAAAAAAGAGATGATGGATAAGTAAGCAAAACACACACCCCAGAGCAGCATTCCTGCGCGCCCCCACCCCGCCGCCCTCTCTGCACAGCCTCTGGGGCCTCAGTCCGCTCCGCTCTCTGGCTCCTTCCCCGCTGCTCCCTCCCCAGGCGCTGAGAACTACGGCTGCTCGCCACACACACTCTTGCACTTTCCCGTGATCTTGTCATCCCCCTGCCCCAGCCACCGGGACCTGAGACCGGCCTCCCTTGTCACCACCCCACCGGGGGCCTTCCCAGAGCCTCCCCCATGCACACAATGACGCCAGTCTCCCCCGTGATCTCCCCACGCCTCCTCTGGCTCGAGCCACAGCAGTTACGAGACGCGTCCGCGTGCTCGGGCTGCCAGCCTCGTGGGTTAGGAGTGTTGGGATCTCCATTTCCAAACCCTCGGCACCCATTGCACAGCAAGAACTTGGCAGATGTCTGTGGAAGAATCAGTGCTTTTCTGGCTGGTGTATGGTAGAAGGTTCTACCCACAAGCGTTAATTAAGTACCTATCTGGAGTGTGCACACGGAGGCCTTCACCACCGCTGCCCGCTGTGGCTCCCCGTGCCGACGAGGACGTGCTTGACCAGCTGACACAGGCGCTCACCAGCCTCAGTCCTCAGGACGAGCGCCGAGTTCAGGCCAGCGCCACCAGGACGGCCCTGCCTCTGCTCCACGCCCGTGGGACGCGCGGAGGCCCCTCCTCGCCCTGCCGTCCTCCGGGCCTGGGCAGACTCAGGCTCCCCTGGGAGGAGATGTGCTGAGCCCAGGACGTGACAGGAGCTCGTGCTGTAAGGGCACCTGCCCCGCACTGGGGCCCTGGCCACTTCCGCCCGCTGGTCTCGAGGCCTGGCCGCCTCCGCACAGCAGGGGGCATGTGTCAGGGGAGAGCGCGGGCGAGGCAGCCGAGGTGTGGGGGGACTCAGTCTCAGCACTGCCTGAAGGAGCCACGGTGCTCGGGAACCAGCACGGCCACACGGCTCTAACCAACACAGGTTACTGGAAAAGTCGTCTTTAGAGGAATCCCGCGCCTCTGAGAGCCCTCAGGAGCCCGCAGGCCACCGTGTGCGCTCACTCTGGACCCGTTCAGTGACTCACCTGAAAAGCAAACATCGAAATACTCAGCACCTTGTGTAACGTTTAATATTTTAACTGTGAGCAAACAGCCCTTTCAGTGTGGCAGGGGGGGCAGCTTCCCCTTCCCTCCGCGGCTCTGCCCCTGGGGAGTGAAGGCAGCCCCCAGGGGAACTTGTCCCCGAGGCGGCGGCTTTGCAAGTGGCCCCGGCCTGAGTGTTTGCCGTGGGTGGAAGGCATGGGCTGGCTCTGGGACACCGTCACCGCCACTTCTGGGGACCCTGTGCCTCCGCTCAAGTGTTTTAAGCAACTTTTAACTTCCTTTCCTACATTTGCTTTCATAACCGGAACGTTTCCCAGATTTTGTAATTCTGGGAATCTCCTTTTTGCTGAAACAGGCCAGAAGCAAGTACGGCCGTGGGCAGGACTCCAGAGGGTGACCATCGTGCACGAAGCCACAGGCCCGTGCTCTAGGGGGACAGAAATAAACACCGGCGTGGTGGCGGGGCCCCAGGAGGATTTTCTCTGTGATTTCCAGTGTTACGGTGTGGGAGCGATACATAAGATTTTATAAAGATGGCGCCGACTTTCAGGCCCCCCGGGGATGGGATGAACAGCAGGGCGGGCCACGGACTGGCTCTGCGGCTCTCTGGCGTGTGACCCTGGGCCCGGTGCTTCCTCCTCTCTTAGCAGAAGTGGAGGCAGCAGAAGCCAGAGCTGTAGGAGACTCTGGAAGTATGAAGTGTGTGCCGTGGAAGCTGCTTCTCTTTCTGCGCCTCAGGAGGGAGCGAGACCCACCCGCCGTGCGGCCTCCGTCCCCCTGAGCCCTTCTTTCTCTGTTGGCAGATCTGCTGTCTTAAGTAACACCCTTGCAACCCGATTTACTCTTCGTGCTCCAAGTTGGTGAGAGGTGCTCCATGATCACTCTCCATGTTCTCCTCTAGGGCCCTCCCTCTGCCCAGAGGTGCCCGCGAGTCATGCCAGTGAGCCCCGGGCCCCTCCTGATGTCCCGTGAGGCGTCAGCCGCCCCGCCGCTCTCAAGAGGCCCGCAGGCCCCACCCCAGAGCCCTGGTGCCAGAGCCGCCGCCTCCCGGCCAGTCCTGCCATAGCCCCGCAGGGACACCGCGGCCAGGAGCCTCTCCGGGGACCCAGGTCAGTTCACGGCGGCTGCTGGCCGCCTCATAGGCACAGCGGGACCACACTCGGCCCGTCCCTGTGCCCTCCCCAGCCCTCAGCCCGGAGAGACAGGGTTAAGCACGGGGACGGGTCCTTTTCTGGCCCGACTTCACGGAAAAGGAAGTCTCCCTCTTGGTAGACGAAGAAATTCGTCCCAGGCAGGCCACGTGCCCGGCCGGCTGTCCTGGGGGTGACGGGCCGGCTGGAGGAGCCCCGTTCCCGCTTCCCCTCTCCCACTTCTGGAAACCTCTTATGAACCACAGGCCCTCATGGGTCTCACTAAACCCTGCTCTTTTATTAACTGTCCCCAACTGATTTTATGATGCTTTTTCCACCTTGTTAATTTTGAAAGAATTTGGATAATTTATTAAGTTGCCACTTCATAGCACTCCATACTATTTTAGCTTTAATTCCTTTACATTTTAACCACGCGGTTAATTAAAAGCATATCTTGGGTTAATTTGTAAGTCACTTCTCACAGGTGCGTTCTCCTCCAGTATTTACGGACTACTCTCTCGGAGGCATGTTGTGAGCAAGTCTCGTTAGACGGAGCTGCACGGCCACATCTTTCCTAAAAAAGCAAGGGTTTATTTTAAAAAGAGCTTTCATGGAAATGACTTTCGCTGACTGAGGCCAAATGTGAAGTTGGCCTTTTTAAGAAAACCGATGAGCTGGCCCTGCGCCTCCTCGGGGTCTCAGGGCGGCTTCTGGCGGCTTCTGTTCCCCAGCCTCTGGTCTGATGCTTCGTGCTCTCTTTACCGCCTGCTGGTAGTGTTACATTGTTTCTGCCTCATGTGGTGCCTTGAACTCAGAACTTTCTGTGTATGTCACGCAGGCTTCTCCTCACCTGAAGGACTGGGGGCCGCGAAGGGCCCCTCCACGCTCCCCCTGCCACCTCGCTGTGCGGACGGAACCAGAAGTGCTCCGGCCCCCCCCCCCCCCCCGCCACCACCCCGGGGCACCAGAGCGGCCTGCTTGTCCCCCAGCCTCCTCGAGGGCCGCTTCCGGAAGGCGGTGCTGCCTGGTCCGGGGCGTCTCGGGGTCCTCCTGAGCTAACTCTCCCCACCTCCTCCTGGGAAGGTGAGCATCTCGGAGCGCTGGGCTCCACGTCTCTGCTTCTCACACTAGCGGTCTAGGAAAACGCATCTCCCCAGATTGCTGGAGACCTTTCTCGACCCCCCGCCCGGCTCTCCTTCCTGCTGTGCCTCCTGCCGACACCCGCTCGCAGCCCTGCCCAGCTCTGTGCACCGGTGTTCAGGGCACTATTCCAGTGTGACACGGGGCAGGTTTTCTTCGGAGATTTTCTCTCTGTCGCGGGGAGGCCACATACCAGCGCTCTCTGTTAAAGCAGGAAAAACTGGTTCTGAGGGTTCAAGGCGGGAGAGTGCCATGTCCACCCACCTGTCCGCTTACCTAGTCCTGCTCCCCCGTCAGCAGGGTGGGCCCCGCCCGCTGCTCTCTGCTCTGGCTGGTTCTGTGACAGCAGACAAGTCGGGGGACGAGCGAAGAGGCAGCACGCTCACCCAGACCAGAGGACACCTGCGCGGTGTTCGCCAGCAGCTGGTGGCACGGAGAGCGGGTCGCTGAGGCTGCCTGCGTCTGGGGGGAGACGAGGTCACGTCCCAGCAGCAGCCGGGAGGAGGGGCCGCGGCGGGCGGGCTCATGTCTGAGCGGAGTCTCCCGCCCCCCCCCCCAGGTGCTCCCAGCCTCCCCGCGGGCACGGACATGGGGGCGCTCAGGCAGCTGGCGCTCCTGCTCTGGAAGAACTACACCCTGCAGGTGGGTGCGCGCAGGGTGTGCCGGGCCCCGGGGGGGGGGGGGGGGCGGCCCGAGGGAGGGCGCCGAGACCCCGCCCGCTGCGGCTCCCCTTCCCCTTCCAGAGGCGCAGAGTCCTGGTCACCATCCTGGAGCTCTTCCTGCCCCTGCTCTTCTCCGGGATCCTCATCTGGCTGCGCCTGAAGATCCAGTCGGAGAGCGTGCCCAGCGCCACCGTCTACCCCGGCCAGTCCGTGCGGGAGCTGCCACTGTTCTTCAGCTTCCCCCCTCCCGGCGACACCTGGGAGTTCGCCTACGTCCCGTCCCACAGCGACGCCGTGAAGGCCATCACGGAGACGGCGCGGAAGGCACTGGTCATCAACATGAGAGGTGCGGTGTCCCCCGGATCCCGTCCTGTCGGGCCCGGGGGGCTCGGGGCGTGGGCCGGGGCGAGCGGCATCGCCCCTCGCAGGCGGTCACTCGTCATAAAATGGGGACCAGTCTCCTGAGGGCCGAGTGGCGCCCGGCGTGTGCCAGGACCCCTCCTGAGTGCTCGCGGTGGCGACAGCCGTCCGGGCACCCCGGACAGCGCTTGAATTACGAGGGCAGGTGCGCCGTGAGCCTGCGGGATGCGGCTGCGGGAGGTCAGCGGCTGCGGGAGGTCAGCGCCTGAGGGGCCTCGGGGGGCCTGCGAGGGGCACTCCAGGGCACCGGCCCGTCCCTTCCCTCCCTCTCTGCTCCCTTTCCTGCCTCGGACCTCGGCATGTGACGCTTGGGGGAGTCCTTGGCCCTCACTGACGATGACAGGGAAGCCCTTCATGTGGAGTGGGGTCTGGTGACGTTAGCGTCCTCATGTCTCCCGGACCCCCCCACACCCTCCCTGCACGGGGTCAGGGGCGGGGGCGCCGGTGCCCTCGGCCGCTGGTCTCTCTGCCCCAAACGAAAGGCTCCCCGACCCCGAGGCAGTTGACGGCTCTCCACAGCTCGGGGCTTCCGCTCGGAGAAGGACTTCGAGGACTACATCAGGCATGCCAACGGCTCCTCCAACGTGCTGGCCGCCGTGGTGTTCGAGCACGCCTTCAACCACAGCGCGGAGCCCCTGCCGCTGGCGGTGAGCCCCCCTCCCCACAAACAAGTCAGCCAGCACAGGCGCTCTACCCGCCCGGGAGGTGACACCCGGCCTTGCTGCAGGGCCAGCGCCGCCCTCACGGTCCCCTCGGAGGGTGCCCCGGTGCTGCCAGTCCGGCAGACGCACAGTGGAGGAAGGCTGGAGGAGGCAGCCATGTTGCAGACTCTCATCCCCCCACAACCACCCCCCCACTGCGTCCCCAGACCTCTGTGCGCAGATAGAGCAAGCGGCAAAGGGGCAGACATGTGGGACTTGCCCTCGCGGCGTTAGAATTTCAGGTATCTAGTTAAACAGACACAAGGATGTCCTCTGCCTTTCTGCTGGCGTCTACACCCGAGGACGATCCGGTTCCCAGCGGCCCCCCCACGGATTACTGGGGACACCCCAGGTGCAGGGTTCCTCCAGGTAGACAGTGAGGGCTGGTGAGAACACCCTGGGGGTGCAGGGGGGCCCTATCCCCCCCCACCCGGGGCAGGACCATGACCGCTCGCTCTGCCGCTCCGGGACCCTGTGGACGTTGGTGGGGGGCAGGGGGAGGCGGTGAGTTCACGGCCGCAAGCCCCCTCATCAGGCTCGCCCTCAGCGCGGCTCTCTGCTTCTGTGTCCGGCTCTCTTGGCGCCAGTGTTTTTGTCATTGGTCCCACAGGTGAGGTATCACTTACGGTTCAGTTACACACGAAGAAATTACATGTGGACCCAAACAGGCTCCTTTTTCCTGAAAGAGACCGAGGGATGGCACACCACTTCCCTTTTTCCGATGTTCCCAAGCCCAGGACCCAGGGAGGCTGCGTCCCCCGATGGTGGAGAACCTGGTGAGAAGCGCGGGCGGCGGCCGCGGTCCCTGATGGGGCCGCTGACCAGTGGTGGTCGCGGAGGGCCCTCCTCGCCTTGCTCTGCAGCAATACTCCGAAAGGAGCATCTGATCTTCTTCCTGGGGGCAGGAAGGAGACGTCCGGGAAACTGGGTTCCGAAAGGTTGAAGTGCTCTCGGGGCAGCGAAGGCTGCCTCCGTTTCCCGGGGGGACGTGCTCTCCGGGGAGACCTCTGTGTTTCGGTCAGTTTGCATCGACCCTGTGGGCTTCGTTGCACACTTCCCTTCTCTCCCTGCCTTTTGCCGTGTACAGTTTAATGGGCTCCGTAAGCTGTGTGGTCCTGAGAAATTGTCCAGGGTTCAGGGGCATCCGTGGGGCGCTTGCAGAAGCTCAGTTTTGGCTTGTTGTGCCCTGTCGGTGCGTGTGGTGGTCTGTCCCGTGTGGCCTTGGCAGGCACTTGGCATGTAGTCTCCTAGGAAGCGCGGCTGCGTCCTGGAACAGAGTGGAGCCAAGGGTAAGCAAGGAGCAGCTGGCACCCGCCCCGGGCTCCAGCGGGGAGCCAGGCTGGTGCGGGAAGCCCGGTTCCCATGGCGTGTAGCAGGCGGCGCGTGTTGGAGGTTTTCGTGGAAAGACCCAGGGATGTCCCTAAATGAAGCTGGGGAGGGCGGGGGGGGGGGCGAAGGAAGGGAGAGGCAGCCACACCCACTGCCCGGAAAGGGTACAGGACCCTTTTGTAAGTTTGGAAGCGGCCGGAGAAAGACCAGCAAACTGCACCAGGTGCAAACTTGGAATTTGCCAAAAAAAAAAAGGAAAAGATATAACATCAACTGTTTTGGTTTTTTTGCTTTTCTTCCAAAACTTTTTTTAACTTCAGGTTAGTTAACATACAATGTGGTATTGGGTTCAGGAGTAGAACCCAGTGATTTCTCTCGTACATACGCCCAGTGCCCATCCCCCATGCAGCCCATCGCCCGGCCCGCCTCCCCTCCGGCCACCCTCGGTTTGTTCTCTATTGTTAAGAGTTTCTTATGGTTTGTGTCCCTCTCTGTTTTTATCTTGTTTTATTTTTCCTTCTCTTTTCCTATATTCATCTGTTTAGTTTAAATGCCACGTGTGAGCGAAACTGTGTTTGTTTTTCTCTGACTTTGTTTAGCATAATACCGTCTAGCTCCATCCACATAGTTGCAGACGGCAAGATTTTCTTCTCTTGATAGCTGAGTAGTACTCCCTTGTGTACATACATGTACCCACCACGTCGTCTTTACCCGCTCACCCATCAGTGGGCATCGGGCTCTTTCCGTACTGTGGCTGTTGTCAATCGCGCTGCTGCAAACACTGGGGTGCAGGTGCCCCTTCGAAACAGCACCCCTGTATCCCTTGGAGAAATACGTGGTAGTGTAACCACTGGGTCATAGGGTCGTTCTAGTCTGAACCTTCTGCGGAGCCTCCATGCTGTTCTCCAGAGCGGCGGCGCCAGTCTGCCTGCCCAGCGGCAGCACCAGGGCTGCCTTTGCTCCACGTCCTCGCCGGCATGTCATTGCCTGACTTGTTCATTCTCCCACTCTGACCCGCATGAGGTGGCGTCTCCGTGTGGTTTTGATTTGTATTTCCCTAATGATGAGTGACGCTGAGTATCTTTTCCTGTGTCTGTTAGCCGTCTGGGTTTTTTTTTTTTTTTTAGAGAAATGTCTGTTCGTGTCCTTTACCCATTTTTTTCACAGGATCATTTGTTTTTTGGGGTGTTGAGTTTGGCAAGTTATTTATAGATTTTTGGATACTAGCCCTTTACCTGACAGTCATTTGCAAATATCTTCTCCCGTTCCGTCAGTCGCCTTTTATGTTTGTTGTTTATTTCGCTGTGCAGAAGCTTTTTAACTTGAACGAGTCCCAGGAGTTCGATTTTGCTCTGCCTTGGAGACATGTCTCATAAGAAGTTGCTCCGTCCAAGGCCAAAGAAGCTTTTGCCCTCATTCTCTAGGATTTTGATGGTTTCCTGTCTCACATTTAGGTCTTTTCATCCATTTTGACTTTATTTTTGTGTCTGGTGTAAGAAGGGGGCCCGGGTTCATTCTTCTGCACCTGGCCGTCCAGGTTTCCAGCACCGTTTGCTGAGGAAACTGTCTTTTTTCCATTGGATGCTCTTTCCAGCCTTGTTGACGCTTAGCTGGCCGTACAGCTGGGGGTCCATGTCCGGGTTCTCTATTCTGTCCCACTGATTGTGCGTCTGCTTTGGTGCCGGGACACACAGAGGCCACCAACGTGAAAAGCAACTGGGAGCCTGGGGACCACATTTCAGCAAATGACAGGGGTCCACGTATTTGTATGTTAAGGACTCATTAGTCCACAGCACTTACAAGCCCACGAAGACCCCGAGGCGTGGAAGGGACGCGGGCGTGGCACACAGCGTGCCTGGCGTCCTGAGCCTGGGCTCTGCCCCAGCCACGTGTCCACGTCTCAGATGCACTGAGTCCCCGATGGGAATTCAGCCTCTGGAATAGTCAGAAAGGAGGAGGAGATGCCCACAGGCTTTGTTTATGGGCACAGACCTGCTGGCAGCTGGGAAAGATTGACAACAGGGTGACACCTCCGAGCAGCCCCAGAAGCTGCGGTGACCAGGACGGGCACACACAGAGCCTCATGAGAGGCAGTGTGCGCGCTGAGTCCAGCATCCCTGGGCCTGTCCCTCGCCCACCACGAGGCTCTGCTCCTCCGGCCTTGGTGGCTCCATCTGTTCCATGCATCGTTAACTGAGCACCTGCTGCCGCCGCCACTGAACACCTGAACCCGGGGGCGCCGCGGCCTTCCCCGGGCAGGCTGCAGTCTCTGTTCCCTCAGGCCTGGCCGCAGGCTGCCGGCAGTTCCCCTTACAGGACGTTGGGTCGTGTTCTGAGTGTCACTGTACTTTGTGAAGGAGGGTGCCCTCTCTGTCCTCGGGGACTCAGGCTGCCTCGTGCTCTCCTGAGGCTCCTCTGCCAGGCCAGGCTCCGGACGGGAATCCTTGTCCCCAGTCTGCCACTCTTCCCAGGCCCGTCTCCCTGGGAGGACTTTATTACTGACCACGTGGAGGGGGCCCGACAGGGCCAGCAGAGAGAGCGCACATGGGCCTTTGGGCGGAGACCTCTCCTTCCCTTGTGGGGCTCTCGGGGTGGACGGAGGGAGAGCTGCTGGTCAGCACACCTCCAGGAGCAGCCGCTCCCTGTTGGTTAGCCTGGGGGAGCTGACGTCATCACAGGCGTCCTCGGAAGTGGACGAGGGCAAGGGCGGCGGGAGGGAGGGTCGCACTGGGGGCAGGGGGAGGGGCCAGGAGCTGGCGAGGGGGGTGGCCCCTACAAGCTAGGAGCGTGAGGGGGTGTCGCTCTGTGGCCGAGCTCACCAGGGAGACCCCGGGGCACGCGCCTGTGATGTGGCTCTTCTGACGCGAGTCCACCCCCGTGCGGGACGCGCTGTTCTCCGCACCCAGGGTACATCCGGGAGGGCTTCCTGGCGGTGCAGCACGCGGTGGACAGGGCCATCATGCAGTACCACGCCAACGCCTCCACGCGCCAGCTCTTCGAGAAGCTCACCGTGACCGCCAAGAGGTTTCCGTACCCGCCCTTCATCTCCGACCCCTTCCTGGTCGCCATCCAGTACCAGCTCCCGCTGCTGCTCATGCTGAGCTTCACGTACAGCTGCCTCACCATCATCCGGGCCGTGGTGCAGGAGAAGGAGAGGAAGCTGAAGGTACCGAGGCGCGGGCCGGCCGGGCGGGGGGTTGGGTGCTGGGGCCGGGCCCCGCGGCACGTGGGGTGGATGCCCGCTGTGGTGCCGGTGGCCTCGGGGCTTCTGTGAGGGCAAGCCCAGTGCCTCCAGACCTTTCACGCCCCGAGAAACCACTGCCTTTTGGGTGCCACGTGCTAAGGCCGGAAACTTGGGGAAGACGGCAGCGTGGGTGTGCTGGGTCCAGTGAGGTCCGCCACGGGGACGCATCTCGCTGCTTTCTCTCACCTTTCTTGCTGTGGCTACTGTAAAGTCTAAGTTGTTTTAAGTTCGTTTATTTTTGAGAGAGGGAATAAAGAAAGAATGCATGCATGCAAGCGAGCAGAGGAAGTGCAGAGAGAGAGGGAGAGAGAGAATCCCAAGCAGGCTTCATGCTGACGGTGCAGAGTCTGATGCAGGGCTCGAACTCACAAACTCACGAGCCTCCAGATCATGACCTGACTGAAATCAAGAGGCAGGTGCTCAACCGCCTGCGCCCCAGGCACTCAGTGGAGCTGCACTGACCGCCCTAGAAACAGCCCTGCGGCTCGGGGCTCCCCGGAAGGCCCTGCAGATCAGGGCAGCTGCGGGCGTAGACCGCCGGGCTCAGTGGGGTGGGGGCGGGGAGCATGGAAAGCATCACTGCTAAAGAACGTCCTTGCCCCAGTCACGTGCACTTGTGCGGTCGCGCCACCTGTGACCTCATCCCGCGGATGCTCCCAGAGGTGCCCAGAAGCTGTGGGGAGTCCTTCCTCTGGCAGCGTCCACAGGGCCGGCGCCTTGATACTCTGCGCATTCCCGGTGCTGCCACCTCTGTGATCACTGGGCCCATGAGCTGCGTGCAGGCGCAGGGGAGGGGACGGGGGTGCTGTCCGCTGGGGCACCGGAAATAACGGCAGCGAAGTGGGGTGACGCAGGCGTGGTTGCCAGCACATGTGACGTGGCGCACTAATGTCTGTGCCCACAGATACGTGGCCAACCCAGCGTTGCGACCTGTTGAATCGAGTGGAGGGTGGGGAGCACGCTGGGCGAGGGAGGGGGAGGAGGAGGGCGGGGATGACGGTGCAGCAGCCACACGTGAGGGTGCGCCCAGGGGCGGCGTGTCACCGTGTCACTGCGCCCTCCCGCAGGAGTACATGCGCATGATGGGGCTCAGCAGCTGGCTGCACTGGGGCGCCTGGTTCCTCCTCTTCTTCCTGCTCCTGCTCGTGGCCGTCTCCCTCGTCACCTTGCTCTTCTGCATCCAGGTGAGTGTGGCCTCGCCTGGCGCGTGGTGTCCCGGGGGCGGAGCTGGGAGGACAGTGAGGCCCTTCCCGCACCCTCTCCGCTCTGGTTCGAGGCCGGGACGTTTACGGTCTCCCTGGTTTTGTCCCCACCTTGCGCGCGGCCCGCCCCCGTGACCGCAGGTGAAGCAGGACCTGGCGGTGCTCACTCACAGCGACCCCTCGCTCGTGCTGGTTTTCCTGCTGTGCTTCGCCACCGCCTCCATCTCCTTCAGCTTCATGGTCAGCACGCTCTTCAGCAAGGGTGAGCCGTCCTGCCCCCGGGCCCGCAGGCTGGAGGGGCTGTGCTCCCGCCCTCGCGCCGACCTCGTCCCGGGGCGTCGGGCGCGGGCCTGGGTCAGGCCGGCTCTCCTCTGGGCGCCAGCGCGTCCTGCTCTCCCACTGGGTCGTGTGGTGGCCGCGGAGGGCTGTCTGCGGTGGGTGCCCGGCAGTCCGGGGGTTCTCTTCATTTTCCTGCGCTTTGGTCTGAGGACTCGGGTGTTTTCAGCACCATAAACTGACCAGGTTTTGGGTTCCGTGATCACGTCCCGTCTCCCCCTGGGTCTGTGCTGGAGCCTCTCACTTTGTCCTGGTCTCTTTTTCTTTTCCTGTTGGGGCAAAATACACTACGGGCAGTTTACCACCGTAACCATTGTTGCGTGCACTGTCAAGTGGACCCCATACTGCGGTGTGACCATCCCCAGAGCCCCCCCAGAGCTCTTCCGTCTCCCCGACTGAAGCTCTGTCCGCCTAACACCGACTCGGCACCCTCCCTGGCCCTGGCGCCCACCGTCCACCTTCTGTCCCCAGGGTGGTGGCGAATCGCGTGGGTGGAATCACACATGCTCCTCGTTTTGTGCCCGATTATGTCGGTGCGTGCCCCGCCCCCGGGGGTCATGCACGTCGCAGGGGACGAGGGTCCGGGATACCCTCCAGGCTGAGGCTGAGCGATGTTCTGTTTTGTGCGGATGGGCCACGTTCCGCGGATCGGCGCCCCCCCCCCCCAACGCGCACACAGACGCCTCCCCGTTCGAGTGCTTGTGAGTCGTGCAGCGGTGACCATGCGCGTGCAAGCACCTCTCCGAGACCCCGCCTCCGATTCTTGGGGGCGTGGACTCAGAAGTGGGGTTTCCAGGTCATCCGCTGACTCTGTGTTTAGTTGCTTGAAGAAGGGCCAGACCGGTTCCCACAGCGATGGCGCCGCTCTACATCCGGCCCGCGGCACGTTTCCCCTCATCCTGTCTCGCGCTCGGCATTTTCTGATTTGGGGGGTGGTTTTTTTAAAGTTATTTATTTATTTTGAGAGAAAATGGGGGAGGAACAGAGAGAGAGAGAATCTCCCTACTGAGCACGGAGCCCAAAGTGGGGCTTGATTCCCTGGGATCATGAAGGGAACCCAGATCAGGAGTCAAATGCTCAACCGATTGAGCCACTCGGGTGCCCTGGGGGTTGTCTGGGTCGAAGCCATGCTGGTGGGTGTTAGCTGGTATCTCTCCTTCAGGTGCCTCCTTCTCTTTCATACTTGCAGGAATCTTTGTGCTGAGTTCTCTCAGACTTCTTTGCAGGCTGCCTTCCAGTTCCCTGGTGGTCTCTTTGTGTGTGCTTTGGAATATTCTAGAATCTTTTGAGACTTCATTTCTCTGAATGTATTTATCTTTTATCAAATATACACTTGATTCTTTTTTTTTAAATGTTTATTTTTGACAGTGAGAGAGAGAGAGAGAGAGAGAGAGCACGGGTGTGCGCACAATTAGGGGAGGGGCAGAGAGAGAAGGAGACACAGAATCCGAAGCAGGTTCCAGGCTCTGAGCTGTCAGCACAGAGGCCAACATGGGTCTCAAACCCACGGACCGTGAGATCACGACCTGAGCTGAAGTTGGACTCTTAACCTGAACCACCTAGGAGCCCCTGATATCAATCATAAAATTCAAGGTTTCACACCAAAATAGGACTTTGCGTACTTGAGTCTAACACTGTGAGCATGATGGCTTCCCAGCACATAATCTCATAGGAGACTGGTGACCGTATTTCCCAGTGAGATTTTTTTCTGTATGTTGCATAATAAAATGTATTTACCCTTGAAAGATCCACATAGCTCAACAAGCAATATTTTTCACACGACCAATGCGTCACATTACGAAATCATGCACGAGTCATAGTCCATTCCTAGTGCAAGGTAGGTGGGCGAACTTTGACGTAACAGAGTGTAAAAGTTCATCGGTCAGTTTGAGCCCACGTGGCCCCAACTTTAAGAAACGGCCACCTGAATAGTGCTGTCTCAGAGAAGAGTGTCCGGAAGCATCTGAGAAGGCTGTTTAAAACTCCCCCTCCTTTTCCAACTACTTATCTGAGCGAAGGCAGTTTTTTTCATGAGCTTCACCCAAAATGGTGCAGTGCAGCCAGGTGAATGCAGAGCAGATACGAGGCTCCGGCTCTGGTCTCTGAAAGCAGACATCACAGACATTTGCAAAAACGTAACACAGCGCTACCTTTCTCACTAAGTGTTCAGAAATATAGTTGATTTTTATAAACATAAGTTACCTTACGGGGGTTCAGTATTCTCAGAAGTCTTTGGGGTGACTGGGTGGCTCTGTACGCTGAGAGTCTGGCTCTTGATTTTGGCTCCTCCTGTAGCTCTGGGGGTGGGGGGAGTGGCGGGGCTTGTCTGTCTGGTGCGGCAGGCTCCCTGGTGGGTGGGATGCCAGGTGAGAGGCAGGGCTCGGGGGGCGGGGGACGGGGGTCCGGTGTGCAAAGTCTGCAGCCCCGTGCTGGGGAAGTTGGTGTGGGGGTCCCACTCCCTGCAGCACACGCGCCCTGACGAGGGGGGGGCCGCGCCTGGGGTCCCCAGGGGATGGCCTGCGTCTGCCCCACGCCCAGCGTACCCTCTTCTCTCCGCCTGTAGCCAACATGGCAGCGGCCATAGGGGGCTTCCTCTACTTCTTCACGTACATCCCCTACTTCTTCGTGGCCCCCCGGTACAACTGGATGACCCTCAGCCAGAAGCTCCTGTCCTGCCTCCTGTCCAACGTTGCCATGGCGATGGGGGCCCAGCTCATGGGCAAATTTGAAGCGAAAGGTGAGTATTTTACTTCTCTCGAGAGTATTCTATGTCTCTGGAGCGGCCTTGCCCACTGAGTCGCTGAGAGGCTGCGCGGGGGCCCGGCGCGTGGCTCTCGCTCCCAGCGGGGCTGCCCAGCGAGCAGGTGCCCATGGCGGGGAGGCGAGGCAGGAGCCTTAAGCTCAGAGGACAGAGCGTTAATGTGTCCGGCACCGCACCAGCCACCATGTGTGGGGATAGTGTGGCCTCGAGCTTGCAGGGGTGGGGGGTGGCTCAGATGCTGCAGGGGAGCTGACGGGAGCGCCTGCGTCCCGTGGGGTCCTCGACTCAGCACCTCTGAACCTCTGGGCCCCTGGGACACTCAGAATAGCGAGGCCTCGGGCCCCAGGGTCTATGGGGTGAGAGGGTGACACCCCCTGCTGTGGGTCAAGTGGCAGGACGAGCACCTCCCCATGCAGGGAGGACGGTGAGGGCACGGATGCCTGAGGGAAGAACAAGTCACAGGCCGGAACCGTTGTCCTAGTTTTGTGAAATTTCCTGATTTTGTAGACATCACAGGGGTTGAACAAGGCACATCCCTGGGCCAGCCTTGGCACCGGGCCGCTCTGGTCCCCAGGGTGGGGTCACGCCCGCTCCGCTGGAGGGCAGAGAGGCTTCACTGAACCGTAAAGCCATCCCTGGGGCCATGCCCCAGGGCTCCCCGCCAGGCCTTGGAGGGAGCTGTCCCTCCCCCTGCGGAGTGGAGGCTGGAGGGGGAGCGCGGCTTCTTGGCAGCTGCGCTGTGCCTCCATCCCAGGGCTCCTGCCGCTGCTCTGGCTCCTTTAACTTTCCAGGGGGCGGTGGGACTGATCTGTGTGCCGAGGTGCTGGCCCCGTGCCGCCCTGGGTCTCTGTCTCTGTCTCAGGCTGTGGGATCTCAGTCCCCATAGCCCTGGGTCTTGTGGCTTCCTGGTGGGGTCTGCAGGAGAGAGGACATGAAGCCTCCAGGTGGCCTTATCTTTAGAAATGTGTTCTTCCTTAGCGGTGTTCTCTGACACTTTGGCTTTTTATTTTTTTAATGTTTGTTTATTTTTGAGATAGAGGGAGCACATAGGAGGGGCAGAGACAGAGTGGAGAGGACAGAAGATCTGAAGCAGGCTCCGTGCTGACAGCACTGAGCCCTATGTGGGGCTCGAACTCACACACTATGCGATTGTGACCTAAGCCAAAGTCAGATGCTCAATCGATTGAGCCACCCAGGTGCCCTTGACACTTCAGCTTTTAAATATCTGTTTCTGGAGCACCCGGGGTGTGCGTCCGACTTCAGCTCAGGTCATGATCTCGCATCCATGAGTTCAAGCCCTTCATCAGGCTCTGTGCTGACAGCTCAGAGCCTGGAACCTGCTCTAGATTCTGTGTCTCCCTCTCTCTCTGCCCCTCTCCACTCATGTTCTGTTTCTATCACTCTCAAAAATAAACATAATAAAAAAATTTTTTGATATGTGTTTCCACGTTTAGTAGTATGTGATAAATGTAGACTTGTTTTTATTTTTAGGAGAGTATGCAAGCATGGGGGAGAGGCAGAGAGCGAGAGTGAGAACGAGAGCAAGAGAGAGAGAGAGAGAGAGAGAGAAGCCCAAGCAGTCTCCACACTGTGGGCTCAGAGCCTGACGCAGGGGTCAGTCTCACAAACTGTGAGATCGTGACCTGAGCTGAAATCAAGAGTCCGACAGTTACCCAGCCGGGCCACCCAGTGCCTCCGACAGTGCCTTTTAAAAGTCTACGTGAACGGGGTGCCTGGGCGGCTCAGTCGATCAAACGTCTGACTCTTAATCTCACGACTTGTGAGTTCAAGCCCCGCATCAGGCTCTATGCCGACAGCGAGGCGTCTGCTTGGGATTCTGTCTGCCCCTCCCCCGCTCACATTCTCTCTGTGTGTCAGAAAAAAATAAACACTTGAAAATAAATAAATAAAATCCACTGTGCCTCCCAGGGGTCAGGTCCTCTTTTTAAGGGCCATTAACAAAGGAGATTCTAACTATACGGCGGTCTTGGTCGTCAGCATTCTAGACTGAATTTACTTAAACACACAAACTTCGAGTTGCTTGAGAACGAACATTGACCCAGGCCAGGACACGGCCTTTCCCCCACGGGGCCCTGGGGCCGACAGAGGGCGGCCGGCCACACGGAGCCCCCAGGCACTGTGTGGGCGGTGTGGTCAGCAAACCGGACAGAAGACGGAGCCCTCCGCGCACCGCCGCGCGTGTGTCTGTGTGCGTGCCCCCACGTGGATGCGTGTGCATGCCCGGGCACTGTGCCCACGGACGGGCACAGATGTGCATGCAGGTCGCAAATCAAACCCGAGCCTCCCTCGCCGGCGCGCGAGCTCCTGCCGGGCCTCGCTGTCGTCCGGAGCCCCGAGGAGCGCCGCAGGTGCGGCGTCACATCGGGAGGGGACGGGTCAGGCTGACGTGGCGGCGACCTGCGCACGTGTGCCGTCGGGCCCGGCGTCTGGTCCCGGCTCACGTCCCCGTGTGTCTTCCAGGCGTGGGCGTCCAGTGGCAGAGCCTCCTGAGTCCCGTCAACGTGGACGACGACTTCTCCTTCGGGCAGGCGCTGGGCATGTTGCTGCTGGACTCTGTGCTCTACGGCCTGGTCACCTGGTACGTGGAGGCCGTGTTCCCGGGCCAGTTCGGCGTGCCCCAGCCCTGGTACTTCTTCATCATGGTGAGTGCTGGCGCCCGCGTCCGCGCCCGGCCCTCGACGGGTCATCCGGCTGGGAGCGGGGACCCTGTCGTGTGCGCGGTCAGTGAGCCGTGTGTCCTAACGGCCCTGAGGGCCTCTACCGGCCACCATGAGCCTGGGAGCCCCGGGTCAGGGAGAAGGGGCGCGGCCTGGCCCGCCAGCACGGGACCAGCCCGCATCCGTCCCGGCCCGTTTCACGTGCCCTCCTGGCTTTTCTCCTACAAAGTAACACAGCCTCTTGCGAAAGCGACCGCACTGCTGGGGTTCCGGCACAGCCCGCCGCCGTGGGGCTGCTCAGGCTGGCGCTCTGCGCGCCCGTCTCCTGTGGCCTTGAGAACACGCGTGTGCGACACCCGCACGCCACGTTTGTGGAAGGGGGTCATATCGGAAGCGTCTCGAAACTTGTCTAGCGTGGTTTTTTGTTTTCTTAAGTTTATTTTATTTTGAGAGAGAGAGAGAGAGACTGTGTGTGTGTGGGAGGGGCAGAGAGAGAGAGAATCCAAAGCAGGCTCCACGCCGTCAGCTCAGAGCCCGACACGGGGCTCGATCTCACAAATCACGAGATCATGACCTGAGCCGAAACCGAGAGTCAGACGCTTCCCTGACAGAGCCACCCAGGCGCCCTGAAACTTTTTTTAATCCTAACTTAGCTATCTTATTTTTTTTTATTTTTTTAAATTTATTTTTGAGAGACAGAGCATGAATAGAAGAGGGGCAGAGAGAGGGGGAGACACAGAATCCGAACCAGCTCCAGACTCAGAGCTGTCAGCACAGAGCCCAACACGGGGCTTGAACCCATGGACTGCGGGATCATGACCCGGGCCGAAGCCGACTGAGCCGCCCCGGCGACCCTAACTTAGCTATCTTAAATGCAACCTTTGTGTAAATATACTTTTAGAAATCTGTGCGTAATTATAAATTTTGTTTAAGCCTCTGTAGTTTCCCGAATCGTTTTTGAGCACGCGCAAAGCTCTCCGTGGGGCCATCGGCACGGGGGCCGTCAGCCCTGCTGCTGGCGGGCAAGGCCCACCGGCGGGTCCGCTCTCGGGCTCCGCACACGGAGTGTCTCATCACGTCTGAGGCGCCCCGCGTCCGTAGGGGCTCCGTCACTTTCTCACCGAGACAAACACTGACAGTTAACGGTGGCGCTCCATGACCTGTAGCACGTTCTGATTTCAGAGCCCCTTACAATGTGAGAAGTGTGTCCATAAGACCAGCGGGCTGCCAGCGCCTGGGGGGCTCAGTCGGCCAAGCGTCCGACTCCCGATTTCTGCTCAGATCGTGATCTCACCGTTTGCGGGTTCAAGCCCTGCATCGGGCTCTGCACTGACCGTGTGGAGCCCGCCTAGGGTTCTCTGTCTCCCTCCCTCTCACTCTGCCCTTCACGCTTGTGCTCTCTCAGTCTCTCTCAAAACAATCAACAAACATTTAAAAAGAGACCAGTAGTCCGAGGTATGCTAGACCCCTTCCAGGCATGGAAGTTACCAGGCATAGAGGTGGGGTGACCCTCCCCACACCTGTGTCATCTGAGCCCACGGGCCACTCGAGGTTCTGGACGGGGCAGGGGTTCGGCAGGACCTGTGGCTGTATTCTCACCCAGCCTGGCATTGTCATGGCCAGCCAGAGGGCAGAGGTCATCATCCAGCCAGAGGGCAGAGGTCACTATCTAGACGGGGGAGGGGGGGCCCTGTCTAAATGGAAGGTGGGGGTTGTTGTCTAGACAGAGGGGTGAAGCTTCCCCACAGCAAGGGAAGGCCAGGCCTTTTGGCTCTTCTCACGTATTTGGTGCGCTCCTGTGTAGCTGAGCGAGGGCCAGTCAGGTGTGGGGACAGACTCCCCCGTGTTTTGCCCAGACAGCCCTCTGGACCCGAACATTCAGTAGCCTGCTTTGGTTTAAAGGTTTCACATTTACTGTCACCTGTGTCACGTGTGAGTGTCTGCACTACCAGCAAGCCTGTGAGGGACTGTGTCCCCAAGTGGCGGGTCGGGAAAGCGGCTCGGAGCCTCCCCCGGGAGACGGGGGAGGAGCTGCGTGTGCCTGGGCCCAACGGGGCCTCGGGCCGCCCCCTCTGCGGCAGGGCCCCCGGCCGAGGGCTGTTCGCCGACAGTGTGTGGTGTGTTGGTGACCTCGTTGCCATTTGTCACAAACAAAATGAACTGGCGTGAGTTGGCCACTTGCGACCCGTCTGCTCCCCCCCCAGCCCTCGTACTGGTGCGGGCACCCGCGGACGGTGTTGGGGAAGGAGGAGGAGGACGAGGATCCGGAGAAAGTGCTCAGAACGGAGTACTTTGAGGCTGAGCCAGAGGACCTGGTGGCCGGGATCAAGATCAAACATGTGACCAAGGTGCCACGTCCCGTGGGGTGGGCATGGATGGGGACCTTGTGCCGCGGGCCTGAAACCTGCCACCTTGCCCGGGGTGCTCTCCAAGGTGGTGGCCGCCCCCCGGGCCTTGCTGCCCTCGGGCCCCGCTGGCGGCTGTCTGACCGTCCCCAGGCTCTGTCCCCTGTGGGTGCAGGGGTCTCAGGGTGGAGTCAGCAGTGCATGCCTCCTGGGCTTACCCTGGAGTCAGCCCTGCCACAAACGGTCCACGGCCGCAGGACAGACTTCCCCCGCAGGGCGGGCCGGGGAGAGGCATGGCCTCCACTCAGCACTCTGCCCGAAACGGCCCTCCTCTACGCCGACTGGCCGCGCTGGGCACCGTCTCCTGAGACCGTCGGGCGGGGCTTCCAGAGAGGTGCTGGGAGCGGGCGGGGCCTGAAGTGCGCGGCTGCCCTCACCTCACACCTCTGCCGCAGGTGTTCAGAGCGGGGAACAAGGGCAGAGCGGCCGTCAGAGACCTGAACCTGAACCTGTACGAGGGCCAGATCACCGTGCTGCTGGGCCACAACGGCGCGGGGAAGACCACCACCCTCTCCATGCTCACAGGTGAGGGGCGCGGCCTCGGCCCTGGCCGGCCAGCCACAGCCCAGACAAGGGACACGCCTGTGCCGATGAAGAGTGGGGTCCGGCGCTCTGCCGAACTTTCGCCTCCGGGTCTTCTGCTTGGCCCTAGGTCTCTTTCCCCCAACCAGCGGGCGGGCGTATATCAACGGGTACGAGATTTCCCAAGACATGGCTCAGATCCGCAAGAGCCTGGGCCTGTGCCCGCAGCACGACGTCCTGTTTGACAACCTGACCGTCGCAGAACACCTGTACTTCTATGCACAGGTGAGCCGCCACGGAGCGGGCTCGAGGCGTGTGGGGGTTTCGTGGTGGGCAAGCTAGGGCCCCAGGGCACAGACCTTCAGCTTCCCGGCAAGAAGAACCCACCGGGAGCAGCCATTTGCAGACCTGCAGCGGGTCAGCGGGGAGGGAAGTCAGAGCATGAGCGCGGCACACAGAGGGAAGGAGGAGGTGCCAAGGCCAGAGCCGCTGCCCGACGCCCCTGTCCCCCGCCGTCTCAGCTGAAGGGCCTGTCCCGCCACAAGTGCCCCGAGGAGGTCCAGCGGATGCTGCACGCCCTCAGCCTGGAGGACAAGCAGGACTCCCTGAGCAGGTGCCTGAGCGGGGGCACGAGGCGCAAGCTCTCCCTCGGCATCGCCCTCATCGCGGGCTCCAAGGTAGGCGGGCGGGAGGCCCCGGGGCCGGGGCGCGGGGCGGCGGGGGCCCAGGCGTCAGGCTCCGGCCCCCACACGGGTCCCCCTGGACGCCCCCGGGAGCAGCCTGGCGAGGGCTAGCCGCCACCGCCGCCCGCCCCTTGGCCCGCAGGTGCTGATGCTGGACGAGCCCACCTCGGGCATGGACGCCGTCTCCAGGCGGGCCATCTGGGACCTGCTGCAGCAGCATAAGAGCGACCGCACCGTGCTGCTCACCACACACTTCATGGACGAGGCCGACCTGCTGGGGGACCGCGTGGCCATCATGGCCAAGGGGGAGCTTCAGTGCTGCGGGTCCCCGCTGTTCCTGAAGCAGAAGTACGGTGAGCGCGGGCCCGAGGCAGGGCTGGAGGGGAGGGGGTGCCCGAGCCGACAGTCCGTCTGGTTAGGACGACGTCCCTCGGTGACCAGGAACGAGCAGACAAGCGTCAGCCAAGGCTGCCTCGAGCAGGGGTGCCCTTGCAGAGGCTGGCGGTCCAGGGCTGCTGGGTGATGCATGCTTTGTCACGTGAGCGTGGCTTCCTGGAAGTCAGTTCATGGCCTGATGCCCCGGGCCCAGCCACATCCCGCCAGCGGACGAGCTCCCGTCCCCAGATGCCCTGGGACTCATGCACCTCCTTTTCGCAGTCCCTCGGCCGGCACACAGCCCTGCCCGGCGGATGGTGACCAGATGTGGTCGCCCTCAGGGCAGCCGTTGTCCAGGGCTCCCTTGTGGAGACAGCAGGGAGAGCAGGTCTGGGGACCCTTCCTGCCGCAGCCTGAGCCTGGACTGCAGAGCCTGGCTTGGGCCTCACGTCCGTAAGGGCCGCGCTCCCAGGTCTCCCAGCGTCTCTGCCCGGCTGGGGCCTGGGAGGCAAGGCCCTGAGGACGGTGCGAGGGGCTCCAGGTGCATCCGCTCTGGTCCCTCTGTCCCCGCTCTCTGGCCGCTTTCCCACGACCTGCACTGGTCATGAGCTGAGGGCCTGGAGGGACGCGCAAGTGGGACACGGCGTCACGTTGGGCTCCCCGGTGCCGCAGGTGCCGGCTACCACATGACGCTGGTGAAGGAGCCTCACTGCGACCCCGAGGCCATCTCCCGGCTGGTGCGCCACCACGTCCCCAGCGCCACGCTGGAGAGCAGAGCCGGCGCGGAGCTGTCCTTCATCCTGCCCAAGGAGAGCACGCACAGGTGCGCGTCCCGGGGGCGCAGGCACAGCCCTGAGTGGGGGGTTCCGTGGGCCTCGGGGGCTCCATGCGTGGGGTACCCCGCTTGGAGCCGTCAGGCTCGGCCAGCGGGGCTCTCGCGCCCCCAGTGCCTGTGGCCGCAGGCAGGGAGCCACTGCGGGGGCCTGGGCGAGCTTCCCGGGGAGAGAGTGTCTCGTCACGCTCAGCACGCGGCCGCCCCTGACCCCGGGTTCGCTGTGCACGGCTCCCGCAAGGTCCTCGTGGAATCGTGAACATGTGTGTCTTCCGGTCTCAGACCGTGAGTCACGCGCTGCTGCCTCATAAGCAGAGGAGACTGTGGTGTGAGGGGCTGAGCACCCAGCTCTCGGTTCACGGTCAGCCACTTTGGGATACAAACCTTAGAAGTCCGTGTAATGGCGCTGTGAGCCTGACTGACGGTGCCAGCAGCCGCCCCACACCGCACACTCATGGTCCCCCCAGAATACGCCAGGGGACGTCCTTCCGGAAAGCCCTCGGCCAGAGCCCCCAACGACCCCTCCCCCAGGAGAGGGTCGCAGTAATGGGCACATAGTACTGGACTCCCCAGGAGAGTGACGCGTATGGCTTCCGGGTCAGCGGGACAGGAGAGCCTCTGTTCACACCAGGGTTGCCAGCTTTGAGGAGAGTTTTTTAAAAATGTTTGCGTGTCCCGTGGCTGAAATGGCGTTTTGTGTTCCTTCCGCCCCCGCTAACGGCGGCTTTCTCTGGACGTGGTGTGTTCCTGGCTCTCGCGCACGTGTTGGTCAGAGCGTTTCGCGTGGGGATATCAACCATTTTTGCTGCAATTGTTTCCAATTGATTGTTGACTGATTTTGTGGGATTTCTTTTTCCCCATGCAGATACTTTACATTTAATGGGTCCTATCTTTTCCTCTGTGATTTTTTCCTTAGAAAGGGCTACCTCACAACCAAATGAAGATTCTCCAGGCTCTTTGGGTTTTGGTTTTGTGATTTCATGTGGGCACTCACCACCAAACGGTATCTGGCAGGCCCAGGTCCTCGCAGCACGAGGCCACGTGGCAGGGCGCCGGGGAGGCTCCGTCCCTTGAGTATCGGACTCCTGACTTCAGCTTAGATCGTGACCCCCGGGCCGTGGGATCGAGCCCCGCATTGGGACCTGCACTGAGCATGGAGCCTGCCCAAGATCCTCTCTCTTGTTCCCTCTGCCCCTGTCCCCAGCTCGCACATGCATGTTGTCACTCTTAAAAAAAATGTCACGTAGGGAAAGAGAAGGGGACAGAAATCCCAACTGTGGGTTTTCCTCAGTGGGTTTCAAGGAGCCGAGGCCACTTTGCCCTCCCCTGGGCCACACGGAAGAACGTGTCGCCTCCAAGGTCACCGAGAGGCCGCTCTTCACTCGAGGCCTTGTTTGCAGGTTTGAAAGTCTGTTTGCCAAACTGGAGAAGCAGCAGAAGGAGCTGGGGGTCGCCAGCTTCGGGGCCTCAGTCACCACCATGGAGGAGGTCTTCCTGCGGTGAGTACGTGCGGGGGCCGGCTGTGTAGACGTGGAACCGTGTCGACAGCACGACAGTGACATGGCCTCCTGTCAGGCCACCCCCCGAGGGGCGCGGGCTGAGCTCAGACCCCCGGACACTTCCGCCCCCACTTCAGGGAGAGGGTGTTCACAATTGGGACTCGACAGATGGGCCCCCAGAACTGCGGGGGGGGGACAGCGAAGGTGTTCCCCGGATTTTCCTCGAGCGCCTCTGTGGCAGATGGAGTGCTAGGAACTGGAAAGGACAAAAATACGTGTGAGGTCAGTGTTTTTCCCCGAGGACCCCAGGACCTAGGGAGGCAGAGCCATGCGTGTGTCCACAGTGTGCGCACGCCAGGTGGCTCACGGGCGTCTGCGCGGCCCCACCAGCCACCGACCGCTGCCTGTGCTCGCCGCACGCACCCATCCCTGCCGAGCCCGCTCAGGCGCGGCCCGTCCCGAGCGCTCGCACCTGCCTGCCAGTCTCAGCTTGGCACCGAGCACCCGGACCAGTGCTGGCTGTGTGGTGCCCCCAGCCCCCACCCCCTGGCTTTGGCCGTCTCCCAGGGAGACCACCATCCTCATGGGCAGAGCCCTGTCTGGTGTCTGTCCCTTGTGGACTCTGCGTGGCCGCTGTGTCTGGTGTCCTGATGGCATCTGGTGACGTGCGAGGGAGGAGACTGAACTCCAGCCAGCAGGGCCCGCGGCCTGCCCCTCCCCCGCCCTCCCAAGGGTCTCCGTGGGAAGCTGAGGCGTGACCGGCCTCCTGTGTCTCGGCGCAGGGTCGGCAAGCTGGTAGACACCAGCATGGACATCCAGGCCATCCAGCTCCCTGCCCTGCAGTACCAGCACGAGAGGCGGGCAAGCGACTGGGCAGTGGACAGCCACCTGTGCGGGGTTATGGACCCCACTGACGGCATCGGCTGCCTGATTGAGGACGAGTGTTCCGCCGCCAAGCTCAATACTGGGGTGAGCACCGAGGGCTGGGCCGCCAGCGCCGGAAGGTGGGGAGCCCCCTGAGCCCCAAGTGTGAGCCTCCACGGGGGCTGCAGAGGGCCCCCAGAGGGAAGAGGGCGGATTACAGCTCACGCGGTCATGGCAAGGAGAAGGAGAAGCCAGCGCGTTTCATTTTGTTTTTTTTTATTACCATTTTAAACCCAGTGCGTTTTAATCCAGGAGCTGTAATAGCGTTTTGTTCTAACGGGGCCGCTCACAGAAAAGCCATCGCTGCATTTGACACTGACCGTGCTCCGTTCACGGAGGGCTTGTCACAGCCTGGTGTTCGCTCAGTAGAGCGCAGCCCTGTCCATTTTACGGACGGAAGAACAGGGTCTGGGTCAAGGTGGCCTGGCCAGCATGCGGTAGAGCAGGACTCTGACCCTGGAGGGGTCCCCATGCAGCCCTGTGCTCCCGTGTGGGTGCACACGGGGTCCCCTCCCAGGTCAGGGGAAAGGCAGAGGCCTCACTGCCCTGATGCCCGCTGATGCCGAGGCCCCGCCTGCCCGGCCTCCACGGCCGTGGGGCCCCTTCAGGCCTGTGTCAGGACCCACAGGGACACAGGTGTGCGTGTCTTCTGTGTTACCGAAGGAGCCTTGCAAAGGGCCGTGGGGCCTCAGGGCGCACGCGTCAGCCGGAGGCCCCTAGGCGTGTGCTGGGGACCACGCCTGCTGCTGGGGGGGGGGGGGGCAGGGGTGCTCTGCTGGACCCGCGTGGCAGCCGTAACAGCCCGCCCCCTCTGCCGCCGCAGCTCGCCCTCCACTGCCAGCAGTTCTGGGCCATGTTCCTGAAGAAGGCCGTGTACAGCTTGCGCGAGTGGAAGATGGTGGTGGCCCAGGTCCTGGTCCCTCTGACATGCGTCACCCTGGCCCTCCTGGCTGTCAACTACTCCTCGGAGACCTTCGACGACCCCATGCTGGAGCTGAGCCTGGGCGCCTACGGCCGAACCGTCGTGCCCTTCGCTGTCCCCGGGGCCTCGCGGCTGGACCAGCAGCTGTCGGAGCATCTGAAGGACATGCTGCAGGCTGAGGGGCAAGAGCCGCGGGAGGTGCTGGGTAAGGGCTCGGGCTGGGTTCGGAGCGCAGCCTCTCAGTGCAGGCATGGTGGGTACGCGGGGCGGTCGGCTCCTTGCTGTCCGCGCACCACCCCGTGGGATGTTTAGAAGCGTCCCTGGCATGGCGTCCCCCTCTCCCCACCCCATCGTGACAGCCACAACTGCCTCCTGACATCGCCACTAGGGGGAAGGCGTCGCCCCGAGCCAGGGAGCCCCAAGACAGCACCTAGGACTGAGGCAGCAGGTTAGGTCTGTGCTGGGGTGACGGTTGTCCTTTGTTTGCCATGCCGGTCACAGCTTGTCCTGAGGCAACACGGTGTCTCTTCCAGCCCCTCGGGCCGGAGCACCCGCACCCCTGACTGCGGCATCAGAGCAGGCCTCGAGGTCTCGGTCAGATGGGCAGCCGTGCGGGAAGGTTGCCCCAGCTCCCTGCTCCCTCCCCCTGCTGGCCCCCGGCCCTGAGGCTGGGGAATCAGGTGGCCTCGTAGGACAAGGTTGAATGGCTCTGCGTCCTGGAAACAGCCTGCAGCCCTGCCCACACCCTGCGACCCTGATCACCCCCACGAGGGCCCAGTGGGCACTCCCGTCACCTCTGTGCGCCCCCCGCCTTGTTTGCTGGCTCTCCCCCAGCCTCGCCCAAAGAGTCTGGGGCTCTCGTGTCACATGGTGGCTCTGGGGGATTTGGACACACCCTCAGATCCCCTGGCCTGAGCCCTTCTAGAAGGCCAGTGTGTCTGTTCCCTCATCGAGCGTGCGACCTTTCGGTTTTGTCCACCGCCCTGTGTGGTATTGTTTTGCTGCGTTTATGGACATCAGATCCTTTCCCTTCTGTGATGGCAACCGCGGCCCCATTGGCAGAGCCTTTGTAACTCTTTACGTCAGGGTTCCCAGACACGTCCCGTCCCTTCACCGACCCTGGGGGCTGCAGAGCACGTGTCCCTCCCGGCCCTATTTACCAGTGAGTACAGGGCAGACCCCGGCACCCCGTTAGAACCCCTCTTCCCGTGTCCCGTGTCAACCGCGGAGCCATGTGGGAGCCAGCAGGGCTGGGCTGGGTCCTGGCTGCCTGGACAGTCCAGCCCCTGTAGTGGGGTTTGCTGGAGTTTTTGTGGGTGAGGAGGGACTCCTCCTCCTCCCTGGGCCCCCCTCCCTCAGGCCACTCTTTCTAAAGACCATCTTGTCTTCCTGATTATGTAACTGTACTTATACATCCCATAAACACTAAAAAACCAGAGAAACAGGCAGAGATCCAGTCCCCGAGACCACCCCCCCCCCTCCCCGTCCCCAGCACCCACTGGCTCACCCAGCCATCCACGGGAGGTCACAGGTCTGCCTCTTAGAGCCTCGCCTCACTGGAGCGGTCTCCTCCCGGCCACACCGACCCTCATCCAGCGCTGGCTCCCTTTAGCCTCTGGAAGCATTTGCAGGGCAGAAAGTGGAGCCTGCTCCTCCCGCTTGGCCTCCTGTGGCCACAGGGTGTTGGCTCAGCTAGGCCCCGCTGCTCCCGTGGTGTGGCCCCACGGCCTGTGGGCTCCGTGAGAGCAGGGGGTGGTGCGTCCTTGCCATAGCAACTCCTCCAGGTCTTCGGAGCTCCTCAGAGCAGGCGCCTCGGGCACGTGCCCCAGGGGCTGTCATCGCCGCTGACCCTGTCCTTGCCCCCTAGGTGCCCTGGAGGAGTTCCTGATTTTCAGGGCCTCAGTGGAGGGAGGCGGCTTCAATGAGCGGTGCCTGGTGGCCGTGTCCTTCAGAGATGTCGGCGAGCGGACGGTTGTCACTGCCCTGTTCAACAACCAGGCGTACCACTCCCCAGCCACCGCGCTGGCTGTCGTGGACAACCTCCTCTTCAAGCTGCTGTGCGGCCCCCGGGCCTCCATCGTGGTCTCCAACTACCCCCAGCCCCGGAGCGCCCTGCAGGCCGCCAAGGACCGGTTCACCGAGTATGTGCACCTACCCCTGCCAGGGCCCTGCCCCCACCCGTCAGGACCTCTCACCGGCACCACCAGGGGCTACCAAGGGCCATGGAGGTGGATGAAGCACAGTGTGTGCCTTCAGGAAGCTTCTGGGTTTGGGCGAGGGAGCCTCTGGCCCACGTCTCCCCAGCCCTCCATGGCCCTTCCTCCGATGCGCTCATGAGACCCTAACCCACATCACTGAAGTCTCCGAGGGGGCACTCCAGAGGGCTTGGGGGACGGCTGTGCCCTCTTCACAAATCTGTACCTGGCTCCTCCCGGCCAGTGTCCCCAAGGGTCCCAGCACATGCTTGAGCCCGGGGCCGCGCCTGTGTGTGTGTGAGCCAGGATCCAGAACACAGCGAGGTCAGGTTCGCTGCAACAGCTGGCCTCGAGTCAGGGAGCCCTGTGGGCCTCTGTCTTCTCAGGCCTGGTCATGCAGTGGTGTGTGTGTGGGACTCCCCCACGCTGGCTACAGAGCCCCCCAAACCCCGGGATGGCCCAGAGGAGGCCAAGAGAGTCAGTTTCCGAACAAGAATATTCCATGTGGGGCAGTTAATTGCGGGCAAGGGCAGCCGCCTCCCCACCCCCACCCTGGCTGGGCTGCTCTGGGCCTTACGACGTCCTCACTCCCCTCTGCCACCTCCTGTCTCTGCCCCAAGAGCAGAGACGCCACGGCAGCTCTCTGCCCGCCTTGTCCCGCCAGGAAGCGGCAGGCACACAGGTGGACACTCGCGGTGGAGCAGACTGGGGGTCTGGAGACCGCACGGTCCTGGGAAGGGGCCGCGGCTCCGGTCGGGCCCCAGGGAGACAGGCCTGCGGGGCCCTCAGACCTGAGCAGGGTGGTCAGCGGCCGCAGGCGAGGTGGGCGACTGCTGGGGACATCAGGCAGTGGCAGCTCCCTCCCGGTGGGCTCTGGGTGAGGAGGGCCCCAGCGCAGGCTGAGGACGGCAGGCTCCGTGTGGTGGACGGGGCGGCAGGATTTTTGGTTCCGATTCGGCGGCTTTAGGAGATGGAGTTCTGCACCTGTTTGTGATGAAGGGTTCTTAGTGTGCTCAGGTTAGACCAGCTCCGAATTTGATACAGTAGATGCACAAAGATACTTTAGTTCTGAAGGGATGGCCCAGAGAGTCTGGCTCACACCCGTCGCCCTCATCACAACGTCGTTACAGGTTTTTTTCCCTCATGGTGAGAAGTTTTAAGATCGTGTCTGAGCAACTTTCAAATAAGCAATCCAGAATCGAGTTCACCTTAACTGTAGCCACCATGTCCTACGGGGCGTCCCCAGCACTTCCTTATTTTATGACTGGAGACTTGCTGACCCCATCACGCACTTTGCCCGCCCGCTGGAAAGCAATCCGTTCTCTGTATCTGTGAGTCCTTTGTGTTTTGTTTTCTTTTTAGATTCCATATACAGGTGAGATCAGATGACACTTGGCTTCTCGGGCTGCCTGACTCCGTTTCGCATGCTGCCCTCGAGGCCTTCCCGTTGTGGCCGAGAGCAGGCTCCTCCCCCTGGTGGCTCGGAAACGTTCTGTCCTGTGTGGACAGTCAGTCCCCCAGGCGGCTGTCGTTCCTGCCTTGGCTGTTGTCAGTGACCCTGACGCCAACATGGGGGCAAGACAGCACTGCAAGCCAGCGATTTCATTTTCTTCTTTTTTTTTTTAAATTTTATTTTAGAGAGTGCACATGAGTGAGAGGGAGGAGCAGAAGGAGAAAGAGAGGGAGAGAGAACCCTAAACAGGCTCCACTCTCAGTGTAGAGCACAATGGGGAGCTTGATCCTAGGACCCTGGGATCGTGACCTAAGGCAAAACCAAGAGTCAGATGGCCGACCGACTGAGGCCCCCGGGCGCCCCCATGATTTCGTCTTCTTTAGATGACCACCCAGAAGTGCAATTGCTGGGTCACGCTGTGGCCGTTTTTAGCTTTCTTATATACGTATTTTTTTGTGATGTTTATTTTTGAGAAAGGCAGAGCGTGAGCAGGAAAGGGGCAGAGAGAGAGGGAGACACAGAATCAGAAGCAGGTTCCAGGCTCTGAGCTGTCAGCACAGAGCCCAACTCAAACCATGAGATGCTGACCTGAATCAGAGTCGGGCATTTAGCCGATGGAGCCACCCAGGCGCCCTCGTACTTTTAACTTTCTGAGGAGCCTGCCCACTGCTCTGCAGAGTGGCTGCACCAGCTGGCGTGCCCACAGGGGCCCTCTCCCACATCCACGCCGGCACCTTCTCTCCTGTCTTCTTGATGTTGGCCATTCGGACTTGGGGGAGGGGACGTCTCCTTGGAGCTTTGGTTTGCGTTTCCCTGGTGGTTAGTGATGCTCGGACCACGGTGTAGCTTACTGGGCGTTCCGTCACCGCCCGAAGGAGCCGTGATGGCGGCAGCCGCCCCCGCACCCCCCGTCTCCTTTTTCCACGCGGCCTCCGCTCTATTCCTGTCTTCGTGGATTTGCCGTGCTGGATGTTTCATGTGGATGGAACCCTCCAGCAGGAAGTTTGGCTGCTCTGACTTTTCAGGGCTCATCTGTGCCGTAGCATGTATCCCTAATTCCTTTTTTTTTTTTTTTTTGGCCAAATAACGATTCTGAGCAACAGAGTAATGGCCTCGGCAGTGGTTTCTGGAAGGTGTTGCTGACAAGTGAATGCAGAGCGCACCTGGTTGGGGGAGGGGGTGAGCCACTGCAGCCATGCAGACGGCGGCCGCGGTCCGACTAGGGCAGGGCAGGGCCAGCCAGGCAGGTCCTCAGGAGATGTGGGAAAGGCAGTGTTGGTGGGGCTGTCACTTGAGTGGGGGACGTGGAAGACGCGGGGACAGGTTGAAGGTGACCAGGAGAGTGGCACCTCCATCACTCGGGTCAGGAAGCCCAGAGGAGGAGCTGTTCTGGTGGGGAGGGGTTTTCCTGGCTCTGAGACCTTCCCCCGCCCCCAGCTGTGGGATTCCCTCTTAACCCCCTTGAGTGGCCGGGCCACTCCGTCACATGCTTCGCATGGTGACCAAGAACCCAGCGAATGTCCCCTGCTACCCAGACTCGCTGTGCTCAGTCCCCAGCCTGAGCTGTCCCTCATCCCCTGCAGGGGCCGGAAGGGATTTGACATTGCCCTCAACCTGCTCTTCGCCACGGCCTTCCTGGCCAGCACCTTCTCCACCCTGGCGGTCAGCGAGAGGGCCGTCCAGGCCAAGCACGTGCAGCTCGTGAGCGGGGTCCACGTGGCTACTTTCTGGCTCTCCGCGCTGCTGTGGGACCTCGTGTCCTTCCTCGTCCCCAGTCTGCTGCTGCTGGTGAGGGCTGTGTGGTGCGGGGACCCTCTGCCGCACGTCCCGGGGCCCTGCCTCGGCACCCCTGCACAGACCACAGGTCCAGGCCGGCAGCTTGGCCCCAGTTCTGGGAGGGTGGCCGGGAACACTCCCAGCAGCACCCCTCATCCGTGTCTGCAGCCCCAGCCTCCGCCCCACCGTGGCGGGCAAGGCCTGGGTGCGGGGTGCCCTGGTGACCCCTCCAGCGGCAAAGGGGAGACGGGGGGGGGGGGGGACGTCATCAGGCAGGTCCCAGGGCTGAAAGCCGCCGTGGAGACAGGGCCCCCAGGCACCGCCTGCCTCTGTACTGCGCAGGTGGTGTTCCAGGCCTTTGACGTGCACGCCTTCACGCAAGACGGCCACCTGGCCGACGCCCTGCTGTTGCTCATGCTCTACGGCTGGGCCATCATCCCCCTCATGTACCTGATGAGCTTCTTCTTCTCGGGAGCAGCCACTGCCTACACGAGGCTGACCATCTTCAACATCCTGTCGGGCATAGCCACCTTCCTCATTGTCACCATCATGCGCATCCCAGGTGGGGGCCCGGAGACCACTCCCTGTCCCCCAGGCACCCGCAGTCGGGTGGCACCCACCCGGCCCCTGGACCAGGCCACACTCAGGCCCCTCTGCCAAAGGTGGTGCTGCTGGGTCGGCAGCCAGCGGCTCTGCCTGGCAGGTTCAGTGGGGAGGGGGGCGCCCGGAGGAGGAGGAGGAGGAGGTGCTGGCCCGGGGGACCCTGGTGCCACATCCAGGGGGCGCCCAACGGTCTGCATCCCCCAGCATGCACTGGTCTGTGCCCCTCCCCACAGCGGTGAAGTTAGAGGAGCTTTCCAGAACCCTGGACCACGTGTTCCTGGTGCTGCCCAACCACTGCCTGGGCATGGCCGTCAGCAGCTTCCATGAGAACTTCGAGATGCGGAGGTACTGCACCTCCTCGGAGGTGGCGGCGCACTACTGCCGGAAATACAGTGAGTGTCCGGCCCGCGGCCGCCCCTCCCGCCCACCGTCCAGCGGCCTGGGCTGTGTGCGCCCCCTCCAGGCTGCCCACGAGCCCTCCTCTGTGACCCTTAGTCCAGGCTCCACCTCTGCCTTCACACGGGCCACCCGCCCAGCGTCTCTGCATCTCAGACCTCCCCTTGCCTTTCTCTCATAAGGACATCTGTCGTTGGATTTCGGGCCCTAAGCTCGGGGTCTTAGCACACCTGCAAAGAGGCTTTTCCTAAGTGGAGCTGTGTGTCGGTTCTGTGCATCAGACGCAGACCTGCCTTTCTGGGGCCACTTTTGGGCCCCTCCACGCCCTTCCTTTGCCTGGAACTATCTTCCGAGGTGGCAGCTGTCACCCCTGGGACCGTGGCAAGGCGGGGAGGGGCTGTCACATCTTCCGTCCCAGTGCCATCCCCAAGGGAGGAAGGGCCGTGTGAGTGAGCAAGGGTATGACCTGGTCACTTGTCATAGGGACCCCTTTCAAGGTAGAACGGCCTCAGAATGCGGCCGCTCCGGGGACTGCCTCGTGGCAGTGACGCAGAAGACGGTGGCTCCTAGGCCTTCGTGGCCTCTGTCGAGGGGCCGGTGTGCGGGTGCCTGGGGCCCGGAGTGGGACCGGGGCCGGGGGCCGGGGCGTGGGGCGCTCGGGGCCCGGAGTGGGGCCGGGGCCGGGGGCCGGGGCGCGGGGCGCTCACTCCCCTGCCCGCACAGACATCCGGTACCAGCAGAACTTCTACGCCTGGAGCGCCCCGGGGGTCGGCAGGTTCGTGACCTCCATGGCTGCTTCCGGGTTTGCCTACCTCAGCCTGCTCTTCCTCATTGAGACCGACGCGCTGTGGAGGCTGAAGACCTGCCTCTGTGCCTTCCGGAGGAGGCGGATGCTGGTGAGCGGGGCCGGGGCACCCCCATGCCCCCACCCCCCGGCAGGGCGCCACTCACACCCACCCCCAAACAAAACCCGCCGAGGCCGCGCCAGACGAGCACGTGAACCTGGGCGAGGCGGCCACTCTGCCATGGGGACCCCTCTGGGCAGGACCTTCTCTCCACGCAGTTCAGCCCCCCACACCCTCAGCCAAGGGTCACGGCTCTCGGTGCGTCCCGCACAGGCCTTTCTCCTTGGCCGTCTGCCCTCCTCCAGGCCAGCGTCAGCCCGTAGGTCCACCTGGCCATCCTTGTGAAAGCCCCGGGTCCATACAGGAGGAGTTTCAGAGACCCCCGCCCTCTGTCCCCTGGAGAAGGACCCCTGAGCTGGAGCTCCCCCGTGCATGTTTTTCTGGAACAATTAGATGGAAGCGCACTCTCAGACATCGGCGCTTCCTGAGGACCAGGACGTGGTGGACGAGAGGAGCCGGGTTCTGGCCCCCAGTCCGGACTCGCTGCCCGACACGCCTCTGGTTATCAAGGAGCTGTCCAAGGTAAGGCACGTCTCACACCGCATGGCACCCCCACAGCGCCCGGCGCCCCCACAGCGCCTGGTGCCCCCCACACCGCACGGCACCCCCCGATACCGCGCGGCGCCTCCAACACCTC
>PJEM01009410.1:0-71801 GCA_004023845.1 Helogale parvula
ATATGGCCTTTTGTAGGAAAGTGGATGGACTTTGAGGGTGTCATGCTGAGTGAAGTGAGCCAGGCAGAGAAGGACAGAAACCATATGTTTGCACTCATAGGTCTAGCAGGAAAACAGGAGAGGCCTAATGGAGAACCAGGGGGAGCGGAGGAGGGAGAGAGAGTTGGGGAGAGAGAGGGATACAAAACTTGAGAGACTGTTGAATGCTGAAAATTAACTGAGAGTTAAGGGGGAAGGGGGTGGGGGGAAAAGAGGTGGTGGTGATGGTGGAGGGCACTTAGGGGGAAGAGCACTGGGTGTTGTATGGAAACAAATTTGACAATAAAATAAAAAAAAATTAGAATTAAATATCCTCCTTTGTAGATTCATTGGTGAGCCTGGTATATAATAAGTGACAAATAAATATAGTTCCGTATTCCAACTTGAAAACCAGTAAACAGGTTAAGTATTTGACTCCTGATTTTGGCTCAGGTCATGATCTCCCGATTCCTGAGATTTTTTTAGCCTCACCTCAGGCTCTGCGCTCCCAGTGCAGAGCCAGGTTGGAATTGTCTCTCTCCTCTCTCTCTGCCCCTCCTCTGCTCATTCTCTTTCTCTCTGTCTCAAATTAAATAAATAAACATTAAAAATAAAACAGCAGAGTGGAGGTGGGTGGCCAGATGGGCTAAATACATGATGGGGATTAAGGAAGGCGCTTGTTTTGATGAGCACTGAGTGTTGAACAGATATGTTGAATCACTATGTTGCACACCTTAAATCAACACTACATTGTACGTTAACCAGCTGGAATTTAATATAAACTTAAAAAAATACAGTTATAAATGGTATACATTATGAATTAAGGACATGAAGAGAAAGGTGTCTATCAATATTTAGTATTATTTTATGTATAGTACTAATTCCTGACTAAATGGAGAGGGGTTTTGTCTGCCATGACTGCTTCTTAAAACACTGTTACACAGACGCTGCCAACCATGCAGCCATCAGAAAGGTTTCCTTCAACAGAAAAACTGATCGAGTCTCATTAGTTAAAGCATGTCCAGAAATGTTATTATTTAATGCGATTCATTCTTCTCAGCATATCCCATAAGGAGTGCCTAAGACTAGCAGGGTGACCCTGCACACTTCCGCTCAGAATGGCACTCTCTCTTCAGAATACTATTTTTGTGGTAGTTTCCTGAACACCGCCTACTCATGGTGTCTCCTCTATGGATACATAGCAGTTTCAATAATTCAGGTCTTTTTTTTTCCTTAACCTATTACTAACAAACTGAATTGTAATCAACATTACAAGCTCTCTATGTGCTAGAAATTGTATCGAGTGCCATGAAAGACCATATTCTTTTCCCAAAGTCATATATTGAATCAAAATCAGGATTCAAACCCTGGTTTCTCTAGGTGACACATTGCAGAATCACTGTGTCCTTATCTGGACTATTAATATGAAACCTACTTTATAGCATTGTTCTATTAGTAGCAAAAAAAATTAGATACAAAATAGCTTTCAGAATTATAGCTCCAGAGTAGGTCCTAATTAACCGGGAGGAATTATTATTATTAGTCACTAAGTCATTCTATATCTTTCAATGTGGGAAAACCCAAGGTGTGAGAGAATTTAAGACAATGCATACTGTTATGATTTGCAGTGCTCTAAGGTTGTGGCTCTGAGGCAACCATGCACAAATCCCAAAACTTAGTCACAGGGATTTGAATTAATTTGTGTCTTTCATATTCAAAGTTATTTTTAAAATGAAAATAAACTCCTAAAGCTGCCAGCAATTTCATAGTCCTGCGTCTGTCCTGTTGCCCACCATCAGGGTGCTCCATCATGGAAATATTCTTGGAAGTACTTCTTAAACTGTAGTTAATATTATACAGGTTCTTATTCTATAGCTGACCTTTTGGGAAAATGAAATAATAATTTGTGTGTCTAAATGTTATGAGTATAAGAAGCTTCCTAGGGCAAGAATCAGTCTTCTAATTCCAATGAACAAGATAGCAGCAACACACATTTTCTGGAATTATGGGAGAATCATTCTGAGAAAATGCTAAACAGAATTCTTAATCATCATGATCCAATAGGAGATGGCAGAACGAAAGGACTAAAAAGTATTAATTCTATGAATAGCATATCAAATTTTGTTCAAGTAAGAGTAGAAAGAATTAGGGAGAAATTAAGTCTAATTACATATTTGCCTTATAAGTATAACTGAATAATGCTTATTTTTTATTACTTAAAAATGAGAATTTGGCACTACGAAATAAATTTAGGCGGTCAATAAGATATGAATGTACTTATGAATGAAATGTATTCTGGGAAACAAGTATTTAAAATAATGTGCAAATTTCATATTCAAATTCAGTAGGGAAGACCTAAATACATGTAGTTCCTCAAACGACTTTAATTTTTTTTAATATTTATTTATTTTTGAGAGAGAGAAACAGAATGTGAGTGGGGCAAAGGCAGAGAAAGAGGGATGCACAGAATCTGAAGCAGGCTCCAGGCTCTGAGCTGTCAGCACAGAGCCCGACTGGGGACTCAAACTCACAGACCGGGAGATCATGTCCTGAGCCCAAGTTGGACGCTTAACCAACTGATCTATCTGGCATCCCTTCAATCTACCTTAGAAGAGCTATGATGAATGCAAAGTAGGAGGATCCTTGACTCATCTTGTCCTTCAAACACAACCAGATAACTGTCAAATCATTCTAAATACCTAAGAAATAAGCCAGAAGACTCAGAAGACTAACAGAACAAACTCCGTAACTATAGGGAAGGAAGAAGTTATATCAAAGAGGATAAGAAGTACATAGATGTGGTTTAGGGGAGGGAGCCCTGGTCACAGGAAAGGAGAGAGGGGGTGAGAGAGAGAGAGAGAGAGAGAGAGAGAGAGAGAGAGAGAGAGAGAGGAGCACAGGGGAATGCACAAAGAGAACCCTTCACCAAAATCATTGACTAGGAAAATGAGAGAGGCTGATTTTCCTAAGTTCTTGCAACTAGCTTAAAGACTAGAATTTTATGGGTGATGGGAAATAAGGAGGGTGCTTGTGATGCGTGATGAGCACTGGGTGTTCATGTAAGTGAGAATCGCTAAATTCCACTTCTAAAACCATTATTGCACTATATATTAACTAACTTGGATTTAAATTTAAAAAAATAAACTTTTGTTGTAAATAAAAAAGAAAAAAGAAGACTGGAATTTTAAAGGTCAGAGGGCTTGCCTGGGGTAGAGCCCTGAGAATGTTATGCTGCTCCTACTCCTGGACAAAAGGCTGGCAAACAACCTGGAGGCAGACAGTGTAGAAATGGCGATCTGAAAAATGCCTGGGACACACAGCAGGGAGGTTGCTTGTTCTTCTCGGGTGCTTGCTGGAGGGGCCCTGTGCCAAAGAGCTGGCTGGCACCATTTCCCTCCCCCACCCCTCAGCATAAAAACAGAATCACCTCCAGTGAACAGCACAGTGCCAACCCCTGCTGCCTAGTCTGCTTACAGTCAGTCCCCCGCCCTCATGCTCTGACAGTACTAGAAACATAAACTACTAAAACTGAAACAGGAAGAAATAGAAAACTTGAACAGACTGATAACCAGCAAATAAATTGAATCCGTAATCAAAACTCTCCCAACAAACAAAAGTCCAGGGCCAGGTGACTTCACAGGTGAATTCTACCAAACATGGAAGGAAGAGTTAATACCTGTTCTTCTCAAACCAATCCAAGGAATAGAAATGGAAGGAAAACTTCCAAATTTATTCCATGAGGCCAGCCATACCCTGATACCATGAGAAAAGACTCCACTAAAAAAGAGAACTACAGCCCAATATCCTTGATGGTCATGGATGCAGAAATTCTCAATAAAATACTAGCAAATCAAATGCTGGTGTACATTAAAAGAATGATTCATTATGATCAACTGGGGTATTCCAGGGCTACAAAGGCAGTTCAATATTTGCAAGTTAATCGACATGGTGCACCATATTAATAAAAAAATAAGGATAAGAACCATATGATCCTCTCAATGGTTGCAGAAAAAGCATTTGACAAAGTACAGCACCCATTCATGATAAACACTTTCAATAGAGCAAGGTTAGAGAGAATGTATCTCAACATGATAAAGGCCATACAGGAAAAGCCCACAGCTAATATCACCCCCATGAGGAAAAACTGAGAGCTTTCCCTCTATGGTCAGGAACAAGACAAGTATGTCGCACTCACTACTCACTACTGTTATTTAACATAGTGCTGGGAGTCCTAACCTCACCAATAAGACAGCAAAAAGAAATAAAATGCACCCAATTTGGCAGGGAAGAAGTAAAGCTTTCATTATTTGCAGATGCCATGATACTCTCTATATAAAACCTGAAAGACTCCGCCGAAAAACTGCTGGAACTGATTAACAAATTCTGTAAAGTCACAGGATACAAAATCAACATACATAAATCTGTTACATTTCTATTTACCATGAAGCAGCAGAAAGAGAATGAAGGAACTGATTCCATTTACAATTGCACCAAAAAAATCATAAGATATCTAGAAATTACCCTAATCAAAGAGGTAAAAGTTCTCTACTCTGAAAACTATAAAACCCTGATGAAAGAAATTGAAGAGGACACAAAGAAACAGAAAAGTGTTCCATGCTCATGGATTGGAAGAACAAATATTGTTAAAACATCTATACTACCCAAAGCAATCTGCACATTTAATACAATCCCTATCAAAATGTCACTAGCATTTTTCATAGAGCTAGAACAAACAATCCTAAAATTCTGTTGGAACCACAAAAGGCCCTGAATAGCCACAGCAATCTTAAAAAAGAAAACTAAAGCTGGAGACATCACAATTCTGGACTTCAAGTCATATTACAAAGCATAAGTGGTCAAGAAAGTATGACATGGGTGCAAAAACTGACACATAGATTAATAAAACAGAACAGAAAACCCAGAAATGAGCACACAACCGTATGGTCAACTAATTATCACCAAAGCAAGAATGATAGTCAATGAATAAAAGACAGTCTCTTCGACAAATAGTGATGAGAAAACTGGACAGTAGTATGCAAGGAACCTTGACCATTTTCTTACACCATACATAAAGCTAAATTCAAAAGACTTAAGTGCTAGACAGGAAAACATTAAAATCCTAGAGGAGAAAACAGACAGTAACCTCTTTGACATTGACTATAACAGCTTCCAACTAGATATGTCTCCTGAGGCATGAGAAACAAAAGTGTTTAAAAAAGAACTACTGGGACTTCATCAAAATAAAAGCTTCCACAAAGCAAATGAAACAATCAACAAAACTAAAAGGCAGCCCACAGATATTTTCAAATGACATATCTGACAAAGGGTTAATATCCAAAATATATTTTAAAAATTTATAAAACCCAACACCCAAAAACCAAATAATCCAGTGAAGAAATGGGCAGAAGATATGAATAAACATTTTTTGAGGAATACATACGAATGCCCAACAGACACATGGAAAGATGCTCAATATCACTCATGATCAGGGAAATACAAACCAAACCTACAATGAGATCTGACCTCACACCAGTCAGAATGGCTAAAATTAACGACACAGGAAACAACAGGTGTTAGCAAGGGTGCAGAGAAAGTGGAAGCCTCTTATATTGCTGGTGGGAATGCAAACTGGTGCAGCCCCTCTGGCAAATAGTATGGAGGTTCCTCAAAAAGTAGAAAATAGAACTATTATATGATCCAGCAATTGCACTCCTAGGTATTTACCCAAAGAATATTAAATACAGTTCAAAATGATATATACACCCCAATGTTTACAACAGCACTATCAACAATGGCCAAATTATGGCAAGAACCCAAATCAACTGATGAATGGATATTTATATAAAGGAATATTATTGGATCATAAAAAAGAATGGAACCTTTCCATTTGCATTGATGCATATGGAGCTAGAATGTATTATGCTAAGTGAAATAAGTCAGAGAAAGACAAATGCTGTATGATTTCACTCATATGGAATATAAGAAACAAAGCAAACAATGATGGGGGGAGAAAGAAGGAAACCAAGAAACAAACTCTTAACTATAGAGAACAAACTGATGGTTCCCAGGGGAGAGATGCATGGGGGGGGGGGGGGTTAAATGAATGACGGAGAGTAAGAGGGGCACCTGTTGTGATGAACACTGGGTATTAAATGTAAGCATTGAATTGCTAAATTCTGTACTTGAAACTAATATTGCACTATATGTTAACTAACTGGAATTTAAATTAAAAATTGGAAAAAATACTTTATACTTGTTATGTGAATTATAAATATTCAACTTTAAGGTCAAATAGAGTTAACTGAATTTTTCCTAAATCTTAATAGTTAATAAAAATCTATATTAGGATAAAATTATATAACAGGGGATATTCTAGTTTTCTCTATATTATTACATTTTTATCCTGTATTTCTTTACTAGTAGCATGGCCTACCTTTCACATTGAAAATTACAATTTGAAAATTTCCAAGGGAAAATATACTGTACTTTTGATGAAAATATATTACTATAGTCTTCCAATGTCATATATATATATATATATAAATTCAACTTTCTATGTGGCAATATGTTTAGCAGTCCTATTTTTCTATAAATTGCTATAAAATGATATGAATAATTTCCTTTGTCAGAAATATAGTGTGTTTTTTCTTAATCACATCTCTAAGTCTTGATAACAGTGTCATATTGAATGCTCTTGAGATCATGATAAACACACTAGGTGTCTTCATACATTATGCTTCTTTCATGGTGAAAATTTTATATAGCACTCAAAGTTCAATTGAAAATCAATGCATACCTAATTCCAACAATATATACAAGCCAATGACAATGAGAACAAATATGATGTTATAAAACTAGATTTAATATCTTTTTATGTTTCTTCTCATTTGTTGATGAAACTCTTCCTCATTATTGGAAAGTGAAATGACATAAACTTTGAAAGTAATGCAAAGTAGGAGATAAAAATATATATTGTATTTTAAAGTAGGAATTCAATAAATACAATTTATTTATTTATTTATTATTTATTTTTTGTTTCTAGTTTTATTTCAATTCCAGTTAGTTAACACACCGTGGAATATTAGTTTCTGGAGTAGAATTTAGTGATTCATCACTTACATACAACAGCCAAGGCTCATCACAAGTGCCCTCCTCATTAACCCACGCCCCTGCCTACCTTCCCTACAACAGCCTTTTGTTCTCTGTAGTCAACACTCTTTTTATGGTTTTCCTTTCTCTATCTTTCCTCCATGTTTGTCTTTTTATTTTCTCAAATTTAACATATGAGTAAAATCATATGATATTTATCTTTCCTGGACTGACTTACTTCACTTAGCATAGTAAACTGTACCTCATAGCAAACTGTCCTTGCAAATGACAAGATTTCATTCTTTTTATTCCATTTTATTCCATTGCAATATTCCATTACATATTTATATGTATATAAACCACAACTTCTTTACCCATTCATCAGCTGACGAACTCTCTTCATACGTTGGCTGTTGTTGATAGCGGTGCTCTAAACATCAGGGTGCATGTGTCCACAAATAAATTTTAAAATATATTTGATTAGTGAGTATTTAAATGTACATAAACCATAAAGTAGTTTTGTTTTGTTTTCCAGGTGGATTATGGTAAACTGTTTAGAAACCCTTTCTATCGCTGTTTATGTCACCTCAATATTTAAGATACTGAAACTTAACCCCTAAGGTGATGGTATTAGGAGGTAGAACCCTTGGTAGTAATTAGGTCACAGTAAAATCAAACACAAATGTCTTTCTCTGACTGACTTATTTCACTTAACATTATGTCCTCCAGGTCCATCCATGTTTTTTCAAATACTAAGATTTCGGGTTTTTTTTTATGGCTGAGCAATATGCATGCGCGCGCACACACACACACACATACCCACACACACACAATTGCCTTTATTCATTTATGAATGGGCAAGGATTTCATCCATATATAAAATTTGAGAAACAAAACTAACAAAATAAAAGACAAAAAATACACTTTTAAATACAGAGAACAAACTAGTGTTTGCCAGAGGAAAAGTGATTGAGGTGGGTAGGGATGAAACAGATAAAGGGGATTAAGAATATACTTATGATGAGAACTGAGTAATACATAGAATCATTATATTATACACTTGAAACTGATATAACACTCTATGTTAATTATACATTAACTTAAAAAATCACATAAATAGAAACCAGCCTTAAAAAGTCTTTGAGGAGTACCTGGGTGGCTCAGTTGATTAAGTGTCCTACCTCAGCTCAGGTCATGATCTCCAGTTCGTGAGTTCGAGCCCCACTTTGGGCTCTGTTCTGACAGCTCAGAGCCTGGAGCCTGCTTTGGATTTTGTGTCTCCCTCTGTCTACCCTCCCCCTCACTCACATTCTGCCTCTCTCTTTCTCAAACACAAATAAACAGTATACAAAATTAAAAGAAAAAATTCAGTTGGTTAAGTGTCCAACTCCATGCTGAAAGTGTGAAGCCTATTTGGGATTTTCTCTCTCTCTGTCTCAAAATAAATTACAAAAATAAATAAATAAATAAGTGAGTTAATTAATTAATTAAATTCTTTGAGCAAACAAAGCTAGTTTAGTCATATAAGTGAAGCTTAATTTAGCTTATTTCACAAGAACAGGGAGGCTAATTTGACCTGTGTTATTTTTAGCTTATGCTTATACAAATCATAAGTGAAACTGAAATTGTTTCCTCAGATCCTTATGAGACAACCACTACTCAACTCCCTTTCATTTAAGAAAAATTATCATATTTTCACAAATTACTGTGGAGAAAAGGCAGTCACTGCCTCTATCCTATATAAGTTATTTTATAACAATATAACTCATGGGCTCGCTGAGCAGCCCCATGGCAGTGGGGAAGAAGAAGCACTTTACAAAAAGGCAGCATAAAATGGAGTCAAGAAGAAAGTGGTTGATCCATTTTCTAAGAAATATTAGTATGATGTGAAAACACCAGCTACACTCAATATAAGAAATATTGGAGAAAATAAGAAATATTGGGAAAACTCTACTCATGAGAACTTTAGAAACCTAAATTGCATCTGATGCTCTCAAGGGTCGTGTTTTTGAAGTGAGCCTTGCTGATCTGCAGAATGATGAGGTTGCATTTAGAAAATTCAAGCTAATTGCTGAAGATGTTCAGGGAAAAAAAACTGTCTAATTTCCATGGCATAGATCTTACCTATAACAAAATGTGCTTCATGCTCAAAAGATAGAAGACACTGAATGAAGTTCATGTTGGAGTCAAGGCTACCGATGGTTATTTGCTTCATTTATTTTGTATTGGTTTTACTAAAAAACACAGCAATAAGATTCACAAAGCTTTTTATGCGCAACACCAACAGGTTTGCCTAGTTCAGGAAACGATAATCGAAATTATGACTGGAGAGGTGCGGACAAATGATTTGAAAAAAGTGGTCAGTTAATTGATTCCAGACAGCATTGGGAAAGACCCAGAAAAGGCTTGCCGTCTATTTATCCACACCATGACATCTTGGTTAGAAAAATAAAAATGCTGAAGAAGCAGAAGTTTGAATTGGGAAAACTCATGGAGTTTCATGATCAAGGTAGTAGTTCTGGAAAAGCTACTGGAGTGACATGTGATAAAGTTGAGTCAACTGATGGATATGAGCCACCATTCCAAGCATCTGTTTGAAATTCAGACATGTAATGGTGAAAAATACAACCTAATTCCGTGTTTTGGTTTGATTTCTCCTGGTTTTCATACTATCTTTTTAGCATGTACAACATAAACTTTTTCTAATTATTACTTCTTTTTTTATTATTTAACATTTTTTTTTTTGTTAACGTGTATTCATTTTTGAGAGATGGAGAGAGACAGAGCATGGATGGCGAAGGGCAGTGAGAGGGGGGACACAGAATGGAAGCAGGCTCCAGACTGAACTATCAGCACAGAGTTCGATGTGGGGCTAAACTCATGAACCATGAGATCATGACCTGAGCCCAACTGGATGCTTAACCAACTGAACCACTCAGGCGCCCCTCTACTTTTGTGATGTATTGGTTTTCTTTATCCCCCCACCCCCTCCAAACTGTTGACAGTTAGGAGGATAGAGACTCCATGGATGGAATTAGTGCCCTTATAAAAATCAAGAGGACTCCCCTGCTCCTTCTGCCAACTGAGGTTACTGCAAACAGAAGGTTGTGTAGGAAGCAGGTTCTCACCAGACACCGAATCTCCGGGCAACATGAACCTGGACTTACCAAGAATCCAGAATGACGAGAAATGATTTTGATTTGTTTATAAATCTTCCAGGCTATATAGTATTTTGTCCAAGCAGGCCCAGTGGACTAAGGCACTCCTCTTTCTGTGCCTTTCTGTCACTGTCACTGTCACCATCTTAATCCGAAACTCCCTGCCTCTAAACTACATTGCTTGCACTACCTGATATAGACTGCTGAGTTAGACACCTCCCCTCACAGTTTGTATGTCCCGGTGAAAACTAGTGGGAGACATATTACAGTCTTCTTAATCTGATTCTCGTAAAGAAGGTTTAACCCTTTCCAGGGTGTTCTGATTCTAAGAATTTTGATAGTGATTATGCTTTCATTGATTTAACATACTTCATCTGCTTTATGCCTACAATTTGCATAAATTTGAATACATTAAAGTCCTTAAAATAGAGTGAATTAGGTATTTATATAATCTCTGTATACTTTTAAAAAAAGAGAGATTTAGAGAGGTATTGTTATTCTCTAAGATCACAAGTAGTGACCCTACAGCATTTGTTCTCTATAGGATAACACCCCTTTCTCCATCTTACTCAGTAAGATGATTAAATTCTTTTTTAAAGTTTTTTTTTTAGTATTTTATTTTTATTTTTGAGAGAGAGAGAGAGAGAGTGTGAGCAACGGAGGGTCAGAGAGAGAGAGGAAGACACAGAATCTGAAGCAGGCTCCAAGCTCTAAGCTGTCAGCACAGATCCCGACGCGGGGTTTGAACCCAAGAACCATGAGATCATGACCTGAGCCGAAGTCAGACGCTTAACCAACTGAGCCACCCAGGCACCCCGGAGATTAAATTCTTTTATTAAAAGAATGATTATCTAATTTGCAGGATTTTGAAACATATACTTATAAGCTGGAATGATACTTTGGGTTCTAATGGATATAATGGTACAGGACTTTTCACCAATGTAAAAGGGTTTTTCCAGAAACATTGAATGATACAATTATTTGAAAATGGTAGATCTATTCATGAAATGTACACATTGAGTCAATCAGTTTAGGTTTTACCTCCCAAATAAAGTTCATTGGAGGAATAAAAGGAAAACATGATCCCACTACCTTTTCTGTGTCTCACATCTTTTTTTTTATTTTTTATTTTTTAATAGTTTATTGTCAAATTGGTTTCCATATAATACGCAGTGCTTCTCCCCACAAGTGCCCCCCACCATGACCATTACCCCCCTCCCTCCCCCCTCCCCTTCAGCCCATGGTTCATAGAGTGAGGAGCACAGATCAAGGGAGACTACTGAATACTGTGTCTCACATCTTGATAGTCATTTCTTTTTCATAAGCAATTTAAGTAATTGCCCAGGACATTTCTCCCAAATGTTTATGGATAATTTTAAGTGTGTTTTTAAAATTTTTTCTAAGTTTTTAAAAAATTCCTGATAGAATACTGTGCAATATTAGTTTCAGCTGTAGAATTTAGTGATTTGTCACCTACATACAACATCCGGTGTTTATCCCAAGTGTAACTTTGAAATAAAGAAATCTATCGGAAATTATTATTTCAAAGTGGGGGACAGAACTAATTGTTACTTAGATATGTATCAAAAAAGTTTATAGACTTCTCATATTAAAAGAACTTCATAAATACCTATTACATATGAATTTATATATTATCTACTTTGTCTATGATTATACATATTACATATATATATTCAGAAGCAATATTTAAGTATTTTCAACATAAGTACTTGTTTTTCAAATTTCAAATGATACATAAAATGCACTGAAGAAAGTAAAGGTCACCTCAAAATCAAGCACTTTGAATATAAACATGCTAACATTTTATTGACTTTTTTAAAGAATTTGTTTTATACATAACTGGACTTATATAACACATACTGTATTTCTTCTCATCAACTTTTTCTTCCTTACATTATCACCACTCTCCATAATCACCCGTGTTAACAAGGTATGAACCCTTTTATGAAACTTTTTATGTGTGTACATACATACACATATGGGCACTCATATCTACAATTTTATTTTAGAGATTCGTATTGTTATCTTAAAATCTTTGCATCTTACCTTTCTCACTCAATAATATTTTATTAAAAATCTATAAGTGATGGGATGCTATTCTAAGATTTCTTAGATAGTAGATATGTTACTTAACACTTTTATTCTGTCTTTCTCTTACTCATGGCCATTCAAATTGTTTCTTGGTCTTGACCACTAAGAAAATGCCTTAAGAAATATCATTGGATGTATTTTTGCATTGTGGCCATGTAGAAAAGATTCAAAGCCTCAAATAATGCACTTATTGATGTTAATATATGCTGCCAAATTGCATTAAACTCTATCAATTAATAATATGCACTAGCAATGTAAGAAAACACAGGTTCCCCATATCCTTGCCATCAATGAATTATCACTTTTATGTTTTGCTTGCTTGCTAAATGTAAAATGACATATTTATTAGTCAGTTTAACAACGTTTTGCTGACAAGCAAGTATTTGAACATTTTTCATGTTCTTTTTTGCCATTTGTTTATGAATTTCTTTTAACTGTTTTTGTTTTTAAGTGCTTATCTTTCCTTTTCAATTAAAACTGTACATATTAGAGAAACAAAAAGTTGTCTACATATACTTTCTCAGAATTAATATTTATATTTGACTTTCATGTACTCTTTTCCTACAAAGAATTATTATATTTTATTCTTTTCTTTATAACTTTATAGATTTCTGTTCAGGAAATTTTCTCTTAACACCCTTAACACCTGTAATGGAATGTAGTCTCTAGATATTAGGATGTTTTTATTCTCAATTTTTATACATAAGTAGAGCATTTGAAAAGTATTTTAATATATATATCCATGTTGCCCATTTGTTTTTCTCTAAATAAATATCCAGTTAATTAAATAATCATTGTACTGTTTAATAGACTTACCAACAGTACATATTTCCTTTTGATGTATCCTGAATTCTCTATGCTTTTTATCTTTCCATTGCTGTTCCTAATATCCTATTAATTTTATTAGCTTGTTCAATTATTCTATTTTCTGTATACTATATAACATTTTGTATATATGTATATATATATAAAATTGACCTATAAATTCTTTAATAGACTGCTTTTATTTGATTTTCATATTAAAATTTCATAAACCAATAAAACCATATAAAAGTTTTTCTGTAGTAATATAATATGCAAGAGATGCCATGCTAGAAACTAAAGCATCACTGAGTAAATGAATAAACCAAAACCAAAACCAAGACCAAAAACAAAAAATTCAAGCATACAGATACCCATTATAGTGTTCTTTCCATACATGTATCTGTAGGCTTAAAATTTTTGGTGGGTGGATAGACAAAATGGATAAAGCGATGAAAATGTGTGAACAAAGTCATGGAAATGTAATATGGTGATGATTATTTTGATATACATATTTTTGCATTATATACTTAATGCTAATATAGAACAATTATATTTCAATTTTTATATAAATAAAATATTTTTTACATACCATGATTTTTTTTTTAATTTTTAACGTTTTATTTATTTTTGAGAGAGAGAGAATAAATAACTTGCTGGCACTTTGATTGAGATTGCATTAGATCTATAGATTAAATTGAGAAAGACTGATATCTTGACAGTATTGAATTGTCCTAACTGTGGCATGTGCTATTTTCCCATTTATTTGGTTATTTTTTATTTCATTCATCAATATTTTATAGTTTTTTAGGGTAGATCATGTATGTTTTGTTAGATTTATACCTAAGCATTTCATTTTTAGGGTGCTAGTTCAAATAATACTGTGGTTTTAATTTTAAATTCTGCTTGCTCATTTCTGAGAAAATGTGATAGACTTTGGTCTCTTAACCTTGGTTTCTGTAAACTTGCTATAATTGTTTATTAGTTCCAGGAGGGTTTTATTTTTTCATTTTAAAACAAATTTTCTACATAGATGATCATGTCATCTGTGACCAAAGACAGTTTATATCTCCTTTGCCAATCTGTACACTTTTCTCCCTTTTATGTTTTATAGAATTTTATAGAACTTTTAGTATAATGTTGAAAAGAAGTAGAGAAGACATGCTTACCTTGTGTCTGATCTTTATTGGAAAGTTTCTCACTATTAACTATGATGCTACCTGTGTTTTGTTCTTGTTTTTGTTTTTGATTTTTATAGTCTTTATCAAGTTGAGAACATTTTCCTTTATTCTTAGTGTACTAAGAGTTTTCATCTTTAATCAGTGTTGGGTTTTGTCAAAGTATTGTGTGTGTGTGTGTGTGTGTGTGTGTGTGTGTGTGTGTGTGCGTGTGCATCTTTTGATATGATTATGTGTTTCTTCTTTAACCTGTTGATGTGATGAATTACATTAATTGATTTTTGAATGTTGAAATAGGCCTGGGATAAATTCCCCTTGGTCTTAGTGCATAATTCTTTTTATATATTGTTAGATTTAATTTGTTAATATTTTGTGAGCAGTTTTATATCTATGTTCATAAGATACATTGGTCTATAGTTTTCTTTCTTATAATGCCTTTGACTTTGGTGCAAGGGTAATTCTGGCCTCCTAGAATGAGTTAGGAAGTATTTCTTCTGCTTTTATCTTCGTAGAGTGTTAGTATAACTTCTTTAAATTTTGTAGAATTCACCATAAATCCGTCTTGCTCTGGTACTTTCTGTTTTGGAAGGTTATTATTGATTTAGTTTCTTTAATAATATAGATCTATTTAGATTGCGTGTGTCTTTTTCTGTGGGTTTTGGCAGACTGTGATTTTCAAGGAATTGATCCATTTCATCTGGGTTATCAAATTGGTGGGTGTAGAGTTATTCTTAGTATTCCTTCAGTTTTCGTGAGATTTGTAGTCATGTCCACACTTTTATTTCTGATATTAGTGATTTGTGTCATCCACATTATTTCCTTAGTTAGCCTGGCTATCAATTTTATTGATCTTATCACAAATAAAGCTTTTTATTTTATTGGTTTTCCTTACGTATTTTTTTTTTGTTTTCAGTTTTGTCGATTTCCACTCTGATTCTTATTATTTCTCACTTTCTGCTTATTTTGGATTAAATTGCTCCCCTTTTCCCCTTTCCTAAGATGGAAATTTAGTCTATTGCTTTAAAATTTTTCCTTCTCTAACATATGTTTTCAGTGCTATAAATTCCCTTTTAAGCACTGTTTTAAAAACATTCCACAACTATAAGTTGTGTTTTATTTTCATTGAGTTCAAAATACTTTTTAAATTTCTGTTGAGATTTACTATTTTACCCATATGGTATTAGATGTATATTGTTTAATCTCCATATATTTTGAGATTCTCTAGCTTTCTTTCTCTTATTGATTTCTAGATTAATCTCCTTGTGGTCTAAAAACAATATGTATAATTTGTATGATTTCTATTCTTTTAAAATTGTTTAGGTGTGTTTTATTGCCCAGAATGCTGTCCATCTTAGTGAATGTTTTATATAAATGTTAGAAAAAATGTAAATTCTGTTCTGAAATAGATCACAGATATCAATTATATCTAGTTGATATATGTGTTGTTGAACTCAACTATGCCTTTACTAACTTACTGTCAGCTTGATCTGAGCATTTCTAAGACAAGAGCTTTGTTTTTTTTAATGATTTTTAAATTTATTTTTGTAAGACAGAGAGAGACAGCGTGAGCAAGGGAGGGTCAGAGAGACAGGGAGACACAGAATCTGAAGACAGGCTCCAGGCTCTGAGCTGTCAGCATAGAACCCGACGTGGGGCTCAAACCTATGAACTGTGAGATCATGACCTGAGCTGAAGCCAGATGCTTAACCAACTGAGCCACCCAGACACCCCAAGACAAGAGCTTTGAAGTCTCCAACTACGGTCATGCATTGATCTATTTCTTTTTCTTTCATGTCTCTCAGTTTTTGCCTCATAGAGTTTTGTGCTCTGTTAGGTGCATACATGTTAAGAATTGTAGCGTCTTCTAGGAGAATTGACCCTTTTATTGCTATATAATGCCTTTCTTTATCTCTGATAGTCTTATGATAATTTTAATCTCTGTTATGTCTGGTTCTGATGCTTGATCTGTCTCTTCAAATTGTGCGTGTGCGTGTGTGTGTGAGTGCGTGTATGTTTTCCTTCTAGTATGCCTTGCAAATTTTTCTTGATAGCTAAACATGTTGATTTGGGTAAAGGGGGTTGCTGCACAAGGTCCCTGGTAATGTGGCAGTAAGTTGTGGGATGAGGGAAACCATTGTATGGTCCTATAATTAGGTCCAGGTATTTTAGTGAGCCTATCTCTATTTCTCTGGATGATGAGCTTCACAAGTTCTCAGGTTTTTTTCTCCCCCTTAATTGGGACAAGATGCCCAAAGTGTGCTGCAGCTGGGTAGTTTCCTTCCTCTAGATCAGTTAGGCTCTGATAAAATCTCAGCAGGTTAAGCTCTGGTTAAATAGTTTCTTGTAAGGGCAAGAATTGTTAAAAACAAACAGACAGACACAAACAGAATGTTCTCAGGTATTTCAAAAATGATTCTTTTTCCATGTCTCCTGCGTTTGCCTGTGTTTCTTCAATCCTGAACATAGTGGTTTGCCCTGTTGCCTCTCTTCTCTTATACATCCAAGGACAACTGTTGATCTTTTTAGTTTGTTCAGCTTTTTACTTCTCAGGATAGAATGGCAATGTCCAAGCTATTTAAATGCAGAACCAAAAACCAACTCTAATTAATACATTTCTATATTCCAAAGTCATGTTGTTAAGAACCAAACAAATATTTAATTTTGTGTTCCACTCAAATCTCTAATCTTTTAATAATCCTATGCATGTGCATATATTTCTTTTCTAACACTTGTACATTATGATTCTCTTGAGAGTCAGCTGGAGACCCTCAGATTAAGAACTTCACACACACACACACACACACACACACCAGCTATTTCTCTCTAATAATTAAAACTCTTATTGGGTGTTTGAAAATATCTTTTGTATCTGCGATCACAAAGTGATAAAAACGAACACATTTTGTCCTGTATGTCTGTGATTCAAGTGCAGCTATCAAACTCCTTCTAGAGATTTGGTAAGACTCTTTTGGGGGCTGTATTCCATTTTCACCAGCTCAGGGTGGATAAGACTTTACCAAATGCTAGACTTTGTCACAGCCTTTGGGTGTCAAAAAGACCTAGGTCATTATGGTTGTCTTCTCCCAAAAGCCAGAGAACCTGAATTGGCGTTATGTGAGAGACAGACAGAGAGAAAGAGGATTTTCTCTGGCAAGTTTTGCTTTTGGATTCAGATTCCACTCTCCATTTGAGTGTTTATCTTTACTGTGAAAAACAGTGAGTACCTGAACATTAAAAGAGTTTAATTGCTGACCTACAAGCAATCACTAAAAAGTGTCAGGGACCCTGGCTCAAATAAGTTTAGAATTAAGAGAAAAGAAAGAAGAAGAAGAAGGAGAAGAAGAAGAAGAAAAAGAAGAAGAAGGAGAAGAAGAAGAAGAAGAAGAAGAAGAAGAAGAAGAAGAAGAAGAAGAAGAAGAAGAAGAAACTGTGCTCTTTTCTAGCTTATTTCTCAAAAAAAACAGCTGTAAGGAGTGTTAAATAAGTGATTAACTGATGATAGTATTTAGCCTAAGGTAGGGGGTGAGAGCTGAGGGAACCATAGCAATTCATAAAGATTTCTTTTGAAAGAACCAAAAGGTGTTAGTCTCAAAAACAGGGAAAAAAATCAAGCATCTTTGATTTAGTTAATTTTTATGACATAATATTTTATTAACCAATAATATAGATATTGTTATATATAATAATATATTATGAACCAATAATAATTCAATTCCTCAACCTTCCATAATGATGGTAAAGAGGACATTATATAAAGGAAAACGACATTAAATGTATGTTCTACAAACATAGTGTTACGTTATTGTAAACAATACAGTATAAAATTGATCTTTAAATTTCTGGGTTTGATATTCTTCCTTGAACATAAAAAATGATTTCTTATATAATATTCAAAGTTAGCTGATGCAAAAGGCCAAAGGTTAATTTTATGAGGGTCTAAAATTTCAATCTCTTTACACATCACTCCCATAGTCTAGCTTGGAAAAGTAGTCTAGTTGAATAACAGCATAATTCCTTCTGAAAATCCTCCATAACTGTTGATTTCACAACCAGTTTTTAACACAGATTGGGTTATATTGAATTAAAGTTTATATCTTATGAAACTAACAAAGACTGAAATATTACAAGGTAATGTATTAAAGTGGTAAAGTTTTCACTAATCATTTGTCAAGCAGCAAGTTTAGTTGGTTCCGTTTAATGAATATTGAGGCATTCAACCAGGATCACACCATGGAACCACAAAAATTGTCCAAGAAAGGATTTACAAGTACATCATTGTTGTTGTTTTATCATTCAGCTTCTTTTTTTTTCTTTATCCGTTGTATATAACATAGCTGTCTAGCACCCAGATAGGAAATATTTTTTTTTTAGGAAAAAAAATTTTTGAATGGATGTCTGCACCTGCTGTATAACAGTTGAGGCATGAGGACTAGCAGCAAGCCAGAACCAAAAGATATATTATGGAATATGTAGGGGAAAAAATAACAATCAAGACATTATCATTTTAAAAGATGATCCAGGGGCATCTGGGTAGCTAAGTTGGCTAAGCGCCCGACTTAGGTTCAGGTCATGATCTCATGGTTCATGAGTTTGCGTTCTAATTTGGGTTCTGTGCTGACAGCTCAGAGTCCCTCTCCTCTCCCTCTATCGCTCCCTCTGCCTCTCTTTCTCTCAAAACTAAATAATCATTAAAAAAAAAAAACAGGTGGTCCTGCTGAAAAGGAGATACTGGGTTTCTGGGTAAAGACAGTATGCTTGGCGAAGTTTGGAAAAATGATAGTCAAAGTTTAAAGATTAGGGGGACACCTGGGTGGCTCAGTCTGTGAAACATCAACTTGGGTTCAAGTCATGATCTCATGGTTCATGAATTCAAGTCCCTAGTTGGGCTCTGTGCTGACAGGTTAGAGCCTGAAGCCTGCTTCCAATTCTGTCTATCTCCAGCCTCTCCTCACATTTGTACTCTGTATCTCAAAATAAATAAAAACAATATTTTTTTTTAAAGTAAGTTTGTGTGGCTGCAAGAACCAAGGCTATTTTTTGTTTTTAGTCACTAATCTCGAGGCTGTTTTTGAGCACACAGGCTTGAGCAAGGGAATGTGAATGGGCCTACAGTGACTCGCTGGCGGACTACACACAGGACCATCAGGAAACCCACCTCAAGATATCCCTAGGCCCTAACTAACCAATGTGCTACTTACAGCCAAGCCCAGTTACCAAAAAGTGGAAAATTCTGTAAGTCACCATACTTCTCCTCACCTTCCCCTTTAAAAACAGTCTCCACCCACTTCTTCTTGGAGACAGCCTCTGCATTTTTCCTGCCTACTGCTCCTTGTGGTGTTTTCCATAAACTTTTATCTCCTTTGTTCTGCCTCCATGGAATTCTTTTCACTGCCCATGCCTTTGATGTCCACCCAATTGGGACCCACCCCACATTTGGGGGCATTGATCTGATAGAGACACTGCATTTAGATACCATAATTAATAAATGTTGTATTCTAAAGAAAAAAATAGATTGAAAGATAAAATACATTTTAGTGTCATTATATAAAGTGTATTTTTTCAATAATGATACTAATTCCACAGTCAGGACATGGAATGTAATCCTCTTACTTTGCAGTCATGCTTGATCGTCAGTTGAATTAAATGTCAACCTTACAACGGAGACTTGAGCATCCTCCAGAATTGCTACCATTCACCCTCAAGTCAATTAACACAAATGCCACAGAGAAAGTAATGTTAACTTGCATCTTACATAAAAGGGATCTGTACATGACTTGTAATTAAAATCAAATCACCCTTATACACACATATTCTCAAGCTTACCTCCTGTCTCAGCTCTAATTTTTATTAACAGTGATGATGTTCTCTCTCCATGTGCAGCTGAAATGAGACATTTTTTTCCTATTAAAGTTATAGGACTTCAATATATACACATCTTCATTGCCTGGTCGACAGAAATGTATTTACATTTTTCTGCACAAAGACTTGTGTATATCCCCCTCTTATCTCAGCACCTTCAATTCCTTGACTATAGCTAGGTAATATGTTTTGATCAGACTAGGATAAACATAAACGTAATGGAGGTGGGGTTATTTTCACAATCTTCCTACCTCTTTAAGGCTTCTTTCAACTCAAATATCCTATCCATAGTGGCATATATTTTTCTCTTTGTCATTGGCCTTTGCAGTTTGAATGGAAAGGGAAAGGGAGGGGAAGGGAAAGGAAGGGAAAAGAAGGGAAGGGGAAAGAAGCAATGGAGAAGAAAAGAAAAGAAGAAAGATAAGGGAAAAGGAAATTAACTAGGATTATAATATTGCTGAGCATCAGGTTAATAAAGGATATATTATAATAATCTTCAAAAAGAAGTTTAGTTCATGTGTATCACTATGTTCAATATAAAAATTTGGGGGTGATATAAAATCATATTATTCTAGTTAGAGTTATTCTAAACTAAAAAATGATGCTCACAATTTCTTTTTTCAACAATCATATAGTTTATTTCTCTCTCTTTCTGCCTTTCTATACATTCTCATTATGCTGATATTTCAAAGGTAAGAGTTGTAGTCCCTGTTGTGGAAAACAGACACAATGACAATTATATTATTTTATAAAAAATGGCTTAGAAGGAATAAAGGAAGGCATGACAATCCATCCTGAGAAACTGGGAAAGTAGTTTTGAGCTAGCTCCTTCAGGACTATAAGGATGGATTGCACTTTATTAGAGAGATAAGAAATAACATGAAATATAAAGCCCAGATACTTGTAACATAATCTTATGTTTGACAAAATAGGAGAAATTTAATACAACTAGATCTTAGAAAGCATGAGTTATGACCATAACAAAAAGTGGGATTAGGATGGGGTTTCTGAGATATTTCAGACTCTGTAAAAAGAGATTCATTCTTTTACCTGTAATCAGTAGCAACTATGTTACAAAGAGCAAAAATTGAGAAAGGTGTGACTAGATCCATTTTCTAACTGAATACTATAAAAGAGAGAATAGACCAGAGAAAAATAAAGAAATGCCTTTAAAAGACCTATTAAAATAGTCATAGTATGGAATAGTGAGAACCTGGTAAAAGTCAATGACAGTAGAATAATCAAGAGGTACTTACTAGAAACTTTGGACTGAACATGGTGCTTTATTACAGTAGATCAGTGTTCTGACAGTTAATATGAAACAATGTATTCAAAAGTCTACCATACTGAATTATGGCTAGTATGTGAAATTTATAAACCTATTTTATAAAATTCAAGTGAATCTTTTGGTCTCTTTTATTGCATCTACCTCAAATAATATTTTGTTATTATAATAGTTCTAGTAATCAGGCAATGTTATGCACTTGAGAGATGAGCAAATGGAAGGTATACTAATTTAAGTAGTTCAAGGTCACATCTTAGATTGGAGATTCAAAGCAGCCTAGCGGTTGTCAAAGAGTCCAAATCTCTCTGATTCAGTGCCACAGTTCAAAATTACTTCAAATATTTGTGAGCTAGTATCAAGAACATAAAGGTAGTGAGGAAACAACATGGCTGAGAGCAAGATATTACTGTCCGAAGACAAATACGAGATGTGTGGAAATAAACACATTTGGCTTTGAAAAACAGACCGAGACTCATTGAGACAGACTTCATCTACCCATACCAAAAAGTGACATTGTACATAAATATTTATATTTTTGTCCTATATAAAACATATTATCCTACGACACTTATAAACAGAAAAAAAATAATTACATAAAGGTTTCCCTTTACTTGTCATTTTAAGATTTGAAGGAAATACCATGGAGTAGAAACTTCCTTGTTATGGTCACATCATATCACTCACAACATCTAAGTGCTAGCACTATTGTTAAAGCTCATTAGACTTCAAGGACAGTCATGAATACAAAATCAGTGGCATAGAAAAAGGCTATTTATATGTCTTAGAGTATCTTTATCGTGCTTTTAATTACTGATATAAATACATATACTTCCTTTCAGTATGGACCTACCCACGCAATTGCAGCTGGTGAAAAAGTAAACCATAAATGGAATCACAGAAATGTCAGAATTAACAAGTCTCCAGAAGGCATTTATTCATGCTTCTTTCTAATTTATTTAAGAAATGAATGCTTAGAAACATAAATGGCCAATTTATTCAAACTTCTAATGACATCCAGGGTCAAAATGTAGGATTGCTGGTGTTCCATTTGATGCCCCTTTCTTCACAAAGCCCAACATATAATCTTGCTATAATACCTTAAAAATATGATCATCATACAAGAAAATAATTGCTTGGTTCTTTGGAAAGGGGATGAAACGAATAAGCAAAATTAAGCTGACATCCTGAAGCAAGCAAACTGATATATTTAAAGAGATGCTGAAACTAATATAACGTCATGTGCCAACTAAACTCAAATAAAAGTTAATTAACACAATACATGTTTAAATTTTTAAAAAACATAAGAAAATATAGCATTACTTGTGATGGAGGCAAGAAAGTACATTTATCTTCATTTATTTCTCCCTCTTATAAGTTTATTTTCTCTGATTATCAAAAAAATGGCAGCAAAGAGTTAAGCCAGAGATATCTTGAATGTTGTATATATAACATTGTCAGAATACAATGTGTAATCCCAAGGCAACTGACAAATGCATTTTCATAATTATTTCCACTTATTTTGGGGGGAAGGTGGGGATTGAGCATTTTCAACTGCTTTTTGAAGCAGAATCTCAGCTAGACAATAGACTGTAATTAGAATATTTTCGAGGAAAAGAGAACTGCACCCCCAGCATCCTGAGCTAGCAGTCAAGATCCAGCAGGTGGACAAGAATTACAGCATGCCAACAAGAGACAATATTTTAGTGACTACGACAGCTTACAGAAAGTAAGTGAAATAAGATAAATACAATAAAAGCATGAGTGTAACAACCTCCATTCTGTTCATTAGGCTGCATTCACACTACAGTGATGTAGTAATAATCGACTCCATTCCCCTTTAACCAACTGTTCAAATTCTGACATGATATTCCAGGTAGAGAGAAAATGTTGTATGATGTGTGTCACCAACTCAGATACCGTTACGTTACTGTCCCCTTTATGATAAGACTTTTTAACATTTTATACTTATTTGCCTTCAGATGAAAATATTACTACTAATCTTTTAGAGATGTTTATATTATTTCTGTCCCTGAGGCTCATGTACCCCAAGTCATCTAGCAATAATGTTCTATTTTCCTTTAATGGATGGCACAGAATTTCTAAATACAGTGCCACTTTTAACTTTGGTCTCGGTTTCTTCTATATTAATGATGATTTAAATGAATTTATCCCCAAGGAATCATAATAAACTATATCTTACCAAATGAAAGATCATATAACAGAGTAAAGGTTAGCTAGTACATTTAGTATTGTACACACATACAACTCCTATTCTTTTATTTACTTCTTCAACAACCTGGTGATGAGAATTTGTCTTCAGTGTCCATATGTATGTAATGTACACAGACAAGCATATGATAGATCTGTTCATCTATGTCAGTTTAAAAGATTATATAACAATTACATTACATTGCTTTTAGTTCTTGAAAAAGCATTCTGTATTGCCCTTAAACTATTCAAACAAGGGTCTAAAGAAAAGTAGAATTAAAATCATGTCATCCTAATTTTAAATCAAAGTGATTTTGAAGACAAGACTCTTGTTTGATGTTGGTTTTCCTTACTATTGTCATAATAACGGTTCATCCTCAGTGAAAGGTGTACTATTAGTCACCTCTGAAAAGTGGCCACTTTTTCATTATGATATTTTTACAGAATTGTCAAGACACATTAGTTTCTTCCTGCCCTGGATTAAGCTTACTACTTTCTCAAATCTAGGTACTTACCATTTGGCCAAAACAATAGTAGCTAACAGCTTACTACTTATTTCACTTGTGTTTGGAATTTAAGATTTTAATTTGGCTCTTTTGGTTGCTGGGGTTTTTGTTGTTGTTGTTTGGTTAGTTGGTTTGGTTTGGTTTCCTTTAGTTTTGCTTTTCCTTTCTTTCTTCTGCCTTTTTCCTCTAAGAACCCAGGGTGAATGATCAATGTACTTTGCGTGGTGCTCTCTTGTTTGGTGAGTGGAAACAGTCCCTTTCCCCTTCTTCCTACAATCTCAAGAAACTCTCCTGGGCTGAATGGGCAGTGACAGTCCATGATTTTTCATACTCCAGTAAGGGAGTGTGTTGATTAAATGTACTTCACAAAACTTCACTACAGCCTATTTTTCTCCTTTCCTAGCACAAGGCTCAGGGACAGGCTCAGAAGTTGATTAGGTGATAAGGGACTGAGCTTTCAAAGTGTTTCTATCTTATAATGTGATTAGCATAGATCCCAAGCTCCTGATTCATCTGGTCTTGTAAAGGAATATAACTGATGTCTTGGAATAAAAAATTGCAGTCATAGATGTACTTGAAAGTACAGGCTGCACAATTCCACAGTCTTCTAGAATAAAAATGGCATACAATTGTGCAGATAAAATACAGTGAGCAGAAAATAGACCACTGATTTTCTTTTCTGATTCTAGTCAGAGTCACTATGACATGAAGGAGCAACTATTAGTCTGAGGACTTTTGTGAAACTGGAATTTGCTTAGAATGTGGAACTAAATATCATTAAAATGAGGTTCTATTTGAATTTGTTTTGAGTTACAGATCTTCCAAACTTTTGAAAGATCAAAAGTTTTTGAGGTATTCCAATGAAATTTAAAAATAAATTTAAAAAAAACCACCCGATATTAATAGACTTTAAAACAAGTGCATTTTGTCTTTTCTTTGCTTTCTTAACATAAAGGAGTAGTATTTTCCATTTGGAAGTTGGGGCACTTATAACATTATATTGCTTTTCAAAAAATATGATTTATTGTCAAGTTACTAATATACAGTGTATATAGTGTGCTCTTGGCTTTGGGAGTAGATTTCTGCGATTCATCACTTACATAAAACACCCAATGTTCATCCCAAGTGCCATCCTCAGTGCCCATCACCCATTTTCTTGAACCCCTTACACCCTCAGTTTGTTCTCTGTATGTAAAAGTCTCTTATGGTTTCCTCTCTGTTTGTAACTATTTTTCTTTCATTCCCCCATGATCTCCCTGCCCCCATGATCTTCTGTTAAGTTTCTCAACTTCCACGTGTAAGTGAAAACATATGATATCATTCTCTGACTGACTTATTTCACATAGCATAATATGCTTTGCTTTTTTGACACAAGTTAGGGAAAAAATTAAGACAAGCAGCACCATAGCCATAAAGAGTAAATCTGAAATCAGGGCCCCTTCCTCCATCTCCAAACTTGTTGCAACTTCTGCAAATAATCTCTGACCTAAATCTTTCTCTAAGTCAAAGGTTTAACTTCAAGCATCTGTGTGGTGAACCATCACAAATAGTGTGTAAGATGTTGTATTGTCTAAGAATGTCATGTTTGTTTAGCATGAGTCTCTGTAACTCTGTCCATAATTTATCTTAGTCATAGTTTGAAAAGGCTAAAAATCACTGGTGACAGTGATACTATCTTTCTTTTTATCTATTACTGGATTGATGTGGCACAAATGAAGTGGAAGAGTTGAACAGAAAACAGAAGATGATAGTTTCATTATTTATTTCTGTGTACTCTTGATATTCTTTAGAAGAATAAACTGTTGGGAAATGGAAGTTATAGAATTTAAAACAAATAATTTAAAGAGTGCATGAGTGGCTCTCCGTTGGTTAAGCATCAGAATTTGGTTCAGGGCGTGATCTTGTGGTTCAGAGTTCAAGCCTTGTATCAGGCTCTATGCTGACAGCTCAGAACCTGGAGCCTGCTTCAGATTCTGTGTCTCCTTCTCTCTCTCAGCCCATTCCCAGCTTGTGCTCTGTCTCTCTCTGTTTCAGAAATAAATAAACATTAAAAATTTTAAAAATAAATAAATGTTTTTATTTTTGAGAGAGAGAGAGCATGTACAGAGGAGGGGCAGAGAGAGAGAGGGGGACACAGAATCTGAAGCAGGCTCCAGACTTTGAGACATCGTCACCACAGAGCCCGATGTGGGGCTTGAACCCACGAACCCTGAGATCATGACTAGCTGAATTCAGACACTTAACTGACTGAGACACCAGGTATTCCTCAAAAATAAAACATTTAAAAATAATAATTTGAGACACAGACGTAGGATAGGATACGTGTAACAGAAAAATACAATACTCAATACCTGGCATATACAGAACACTTAAAAATTGATGTTTACCAGATACTAGTTTAAGACATTTTTTATTGAATAAAATTGACATGCAACATTGTTTAAGTTTGAGATGTACAGCATGTCACCTTCATATATTTATATACTGTAACAGGATTGCCAGTGTAATATTTATCACTTCACATACTTATAGTAAAATATTATTGTCTATACTTACCACACTGTGCAATAGGTCTATATAGATTATTTATAGCTCATTACAAGTTCATACCTTTAAACACAATCTATAACCCCACCCCCCAATACCAACCCTTGTAACTATCATTTTATTCTTTGTTTACTGATTCTGCTATATCTTAGGTTCTATATCTAAGTGATATCATACAATACTTGTCTTTCTCCTACTTATTTTGCTTAGCATAAATGTGCTCAAGGTTCATCCATGTTGTCCCGAATGGGAGGATATCTTTCCTTCTCATGGCTGAATGATATTTTATTGTGTATATGTGCACATATATATGTATCTTTTTTTATCCATTCATCTGTTAATGGGTATTTGGGATGTTTCCATATCTTGGCTATTTTGAATAATGCTGTGATAAACATGGGGGTGCAGATATCTCATTAAAATCCTGTTTCAAAAAAAATCCTATTTCCATTTCCTTTGAGTGTATACCTAGAAGTGGAATTGCTGTATCATATGTAAATTTATTTTTTAAAATTTTAAGAAACCTCCATATTGTTTTCCAAAGTGATTAGACCAATTTACATTCTCATAAACAACGTATAAAGATTTTATTTTCCCTACATCCTTACCAGCACCTAAAGTCTCTTGTCCACTTAATGATAGCTATTCTAACAGGTGTGAGGTGATATCTCGTTGTGGTTTTGATTTTCATTTTCCCTTATGATTAGCATTGTTGGGGGTCTTTTCATGTCTTGACCATTTTGAAGTCTTTTTTGGAGAAATGTCTATTTGTATGATCTATCCATTTTTAAATTGGATTTTTAATTTTTTTAAGTTAACTGAGTTCTTTACATATTTTGAGTTCTTTACAAATCTTGAAAAATTTATCCCATTCTGTAGGTTGTCCTTTCATTTTGTTAATTTTTTTTTTTTTTGGCCAGGCAGAAGCTTTTGAGTTTGATGTAGTCTCATCCGTTGATTTTTATCTTTCATGTTATTGATATGATGTATTACATTTATTAATTTGCATATGTTGAAACATCCTTGCATCTCAGGGAGGGACCCCATTTGGTCAGGGTGTACAATCATTTTGATTGGCTCTCAAATTCAGTTTGCTTATATTTTGTGGATAAATTTTGCATGTATATTTATCAGGGACATTGGTCTATAGTTTTCTTTTTTTGTGGTATGCTTATCTGGTTTTAATATCAAAGTAATGCTGGCTTTCTAGAATGAGTTTGGAAGGGTTCCCTTCTCCTTTATACTTTGGTAGACCTTGAGGAAGATTGATTCATTCTTTAAATGTTTGACAGAATTCTTCAGGGAAGCCTTCTAGTCCTCGAGTTTTCTGTGTCGGAAGTTTTATGATTACTGATTCAATCTCTTTACTTGTAATTAGTTGTTAAAATTTTCCGTTTCTATCCTGATCCAATCTTGATAGACTGTGTGTTTCTAGAAATGTGTTTGTTTCTTGTAGGTTATGTTCTGTGTTGTCATATAACCGTTCATAGTAGTCTTATAAGTCTAGGTATTTCTGTAGTATCAGTTGTTATGTTTACTCTTTTTAATTTTATTTGAGTCTTCTTTCTGTTTTTTAGTCTAGCTAAAGTTTTTTAATTTTGTTTATAATTGTGAAGAACCCGTTCTTAGTTTCATTATTCCTTTATTTTTTTCTAGAGCCTATTTCATGTATTTCCATAATCTTTATGATGTCCTTTCTTCTGCTAACTTTGGGTTTAATTTGTTCTTCTTTTTGTAGTTCCTAAAGTTTGAAAGTGACGTTGTTTATTTGAGATCTTTCTAATTTCTTAACTGGTGTATTTTTTAATATAAACATTGCTCTGAGAACAGCTTTCACTGAATTCCAAATTTGATGCATTGCATTTCTATTTTCATTTCTTCAATATTTTTAAAATTTTTCTTCTTGATTTGTTCTTTGACCTGATGGTTGTTTAGAAATGTATTTTTTTAGTTTCCACTTATTTGTAGATCTTCTCGCCTTCTTATTATTGATTTTTAGTTTCGTATTATTGTGGACAGAGAAGATGGCTTGAGTAATTTTAATCTTCTTAAATTTACTAAAACTGGTTTGTGAACTATCTTATATGATATATCTTGGAGAATGTTCCATGTTCACTTGATGCTATTAGATAGAATGTTCTGTATATGTCTATTAAATCCATTTGTTTTAAAGTATTGTTCCATTCCAGTGTTTTCTTGTTTTTCTGCCTGGACAATATGTCCTTTAATAATAAGGAGGCATTGAAATACTTTACAATTATTGTATTGTTGTCTATTTCTCCCTTAAAATCTGTTATTATTTGCTTAACATACTTTGGTGTTCAGGTGTTGGGAGTACACATATTTAAAATTATTATATCTTCTTAGGACACCTGGGTGGCTCAGTCGATTAAGTGTCTGACTTCAGGTCAGGTCATGATCTCACAGTTTGTGAGTTCGAGCCCCACGTCAGACTGTGCTGACAGGTCAGTGCCTGGAGTCTGCTTCAGATTCTGTGCCTCCCTCCTTCTCTGCCCCTACCTTCCTCACACTCTGTCTCTCTCTGTCTCTAAAAAATAAATAAATGTTAAAAAAATTTTTTAATTGTTATATCTCCTTGATATACTGATTACTTCCACTCTGAAACTATGGTTACACCCATCATCTTTTGGTTTCTGTTTGCTTGAAATATCATCTTCCATCTTTTCACTTAGAGCCTATGTGGGTCTTTAGAACCAAAATGAGTTTCCTGTAGATGGTAGGCATGTAGTTGGGTCTTATTTTGTTTTTAATCCATCCAACCACTTTGTGCCTTAAATGATTTAGAGTGATTACTGATATATAAGGATTTACTACTGTCACATTTTGCTTTACAGTTATTTTGTTTCTCCATAGTTTCTTTTTCCTTCTGTTTCTATCTTTGTAAGCTAGTGGTTTTCATGGTGATTTTCTCAGTTTCCTCTTTTTATGTTTTGTGTCTCTGCTTTAGATTTTTGCTTTGTGTTTACTGAAGTTTACAAAAATGTCTTCTAGATAAAATTGCTTTTTTTAATGCTGAAAGCAATTTACCTTCATTTTCCTATGAAGTTTCCAACTTTCACTCTTCTCCTTTGATATTTTGGTATTACACATTGTCTTTTTATGCTATGATTTTTTTACCAAGCTGTAGCAGCTATTTTTAACGTTCTTTGTCCTTTAATATTTATGCTATAATTCAGAGTTAATATACTATTCTAAACATGAATTACAGTTTTCTAAATCTACTACTTATCACTTTAATTGGAGTTTTTTGTACTTCCATCTTTTTGTTTTAGCTTGAAGGGCTCCTTTCAACATTCTATAAGTCAGGTCTGGTGATACCAAACTCTCTCAACTTTTGTTCATCTGGAAAAACTTTTATTTCTCTTTCAAATCTGAAGGATAACTTTGCCAAATAGAGCATTCTTGGCTGGTAGTTCTTATCATTCAATATTTTGACTGCCATTCCACTCTCTCCTGGCCATACAGTTTTCACTGAGAAATCTGCTGATACTTTAATGGGAGTTCCCTGTAGCTTACCATCTTTTTTTTTTTTTTTTGGTTTCATTAAAATTCTTACTTTATCATTGACTTTTGGAAGTTCTGATATAATGTGTATTGGAGGAGATCTTTTGCATTGAAGCAAAAAGGCATTCTACTAACTTCATTGACTTGTATATCCAGTTCCTTCCCTGGGTTTGGAAAGTTCTCAGTATTATTTCTTTAAGTAAGCTCTCTGTCCTCTTCTCCCTTCTCCTCCTGGAATAAACATTTATCTTATGGTGGCTCGTCTAATGGAGTCTGATACGTCCTGTAAGGTTTCTTCACTTTTTAAAATCTTAGTTCCCTCTTCTCTACTGGATCATTTTTCTGTTCCCATCATTCAACTAACTTATCCTCTCTTCCAGCTGATCTTCTCTAGTTCCAATGTTTTTTAATCAATTTGTGTCTCATTTATTGACTACTTCAGCTCTAGAATTTGTTTGGTTATTTTTTAAGAATCTCAATATCTTTGGCAAATTACTCTTTCTGTTCAATAATTTTATTCTTGAGATCGTTGTATTGCCATTTTGAGTTTTCTTATAGCTATTGAATTTCTTCATAATAGCTGTTTTGAATTCTTTTTCAGATAGACTGCAATATTCCATATCTCTGGGTTCAGTTACTAAGAAATTATCATCTTCTTTTATGATACTTCATTACCATGATTCGTAATAGCGTCTGGTGAGAAGTTCCTCTGCCCTCTGCATTTGAAGTAGCAAACAACTTTCCTACTTAAGCAGTTTTGTTCACTATGATACTCATAGTTCAACAGGATGGTAATTAAGAGCTTTCCTTTTGTTTTTCAGAAGGTGGTGATACAGCATAAGTTTTTGGTTGCTTTTAGATGAGCTGACACTCTGGTAAGGTAGGGAAATTCAAAAAAAACAAAGCTAACAGAAGAGAAGAAAAGAAGCGGGGGTGGGGAGCAGAGTTGGTAAAGGTGTGTGGTTAGTGAGAAATACTCCCCCCCCTTTTTTGGTCCGCCTGCTTCCTATTCCTTTCCCTTCCTCCAGTCACTGCAGTTTCTATGGGAACCAAGATCTCTCTCTAGCTGTAGCACTTGCACCTGGGCAGAGCCCTGCACACTGTCTTCACCTTCACCTCTTCCATCAAAAGGGTCCTGCTGGTCTGCTGTCAACCCTGCTGCAAACCTTCTCTGCTGCCACTGCCTCTATTGCCTCCAGCTTTCTCCTCTCCCCACTCCTTCAGAGTTCAAAGCACCCACTTTTTGGGGCACAGATGAACAGATATCTTGACGGTCATAGTATGCTATACAGAGACTGAATTCTGGAATTCACTGACTGAATGATATCATGACTATTTCCATTGACTGTGCAAATCTCTTTCTTCTGTCTCCTTCCATATCAGACTGCAGCATCATTGCACACATCAAGAGTCTAAATGGTGGCCAAGAAGAAGATATTTATGGGCTTGTAGATGTGTTTGCAGTGAAATATAAGTAAATTAAATGTGTGGGTCTGCACTGATTAAACTAATTTACCTAATAATGGGACACCTGGGTGCTCAGTCAGTTAATTGTCCAGGTTACCATCTCACAATTCATGAGTTCGAGCCCCACATCAAGCTCTGTGCTAAAAGTTCCCTGCCCTTCCACTGCTTTCACTCCTCTCTCTCTTTCAAAATAAATAAATAAACTTAAAAAAATCTGTCTTCTTTGTTCTAAAGAAAAAAGAAAAAAATCTAATTTACCCAATATGACAACTAATATATCAATATACTAGTGGTATGGCCTTTGTGATTTGATGGCATTAATAACAAATCCTTAAATCCCTCCTTGACACTCTAAGGCTATTTCCTCCACTGCTGCATTCCCAGAGATGTAACAAGGGAAATCAAGTCAACATAAACTATTGTGCAATTTAACACTTTTTGTTGAAATTAAGAGTTACACAAATACTGGGGCACCTGGTCCATTAAGCTTCTGACTTTGGCTCAGATCTCACTATTAACAAGTTCATGTTTGAGCCCTATGTTGGGCTCTGTGCTGACAGCTCAGAGCCTAGAGCCTGCTTCAGATTCTGTGCCTGCCTCTCTCTGCCCTTCTTCTGCTCATTCTCACACCCCCCCCTCAAAAATAGACATTAAATTTTTTTGAAAAAAAAGCTACATAAATACTACTACTTTCACCCTACAAATTCTCACCCGTTCCTGCTGAGATTAGAGAGTCTGTTTTGTTTACAATAACTTCAATATATATAACTTCAACTACAATAATGTATATGTATATATAATCCATATATATTTATATATAAATTTTTAAATATTTACATCCACAATAAAGCATTTTCTGCATTAACATAGACTACAAAAAATTCTCAATAGTTTTAACAAGATACAACAACAAACTCTAGCAATTCTTGCTGGAAATATTTATTGTTTTTTTTTCCTCTGTTTCTGTCTTATACCCACACAAATAATGTTAAGACCGGTTAGGTTATTGTCTTTCCACTTAACTGTATTAGAATGAGGAGAATTTTTTATCTTATTCTGCCAGGGAAGACTGAATAGGAGGTATTTCCAAGACCATTAGGTCATGGATACTCAAACGTTTTTTTATTTAAAAAGGGCCACATCGAGTCCCTGTTGCAAAGTCTTTCGTGTTTTCTTTCACAACTCCCTAAAAATGTGGAATTCTTACCTCATTCACTAGACAAAAACACGATGTGGATCTAATCTGGCCATGGGAAATACTTTATTAAATCCTGGTACATGTAATCTATGCACCCATAACCTCTGAGATATGGACAAATCAATAGTCTGAATCTGGCCCTTTCCCATTCAAGGAGATACTTTTCACTTAAAAGAATGTGTTAAGTTCTAAATTCTGTTGAAGTTCAACAACACACAAAGTTTACTTTCTATTATTATTATTATTATTATTATTTTTATTATTATTATTATTATTACTACTATTAATTTTCTCTACTTTACTACTAAATGCCATGAGACAAGAATTTAGCTTCAGTTATAGAAAGGCACTTTGTTACATACAATGCCCTAAGCTTTTTAATTTTTAGGTTGACACTCATTTCAATTTACTTAGTTTCTTCAGAAACATGTTTTCACCATGATCTCACAATATCATTACCCTTATGTTTTCCTGCTGAAGCTATTTTCCTAAATCTGTGCCCCAATGAAACACAAAGTTCTAGGAGATCACACATTATAACTTAATTAGATGATTCTTTTTATTTATAAAATTTTCTTTTTTTGTTTTTCTTTTTAAATTTTAGAGAGAGAAAGAGAATGCAAATGAGGGAGGGGTGGGGGAGAGAGAGAGAGAGAGAGAGAGAGAGAGAGAGAGAGAGAGAGAGAATTCCAAGCAGGTGCCATGCTCAGCCTGGAGCCCAATGCAGGGATTAATCCTGCAACCCTGGGATCATGACCTGAGCCAAAATCAAGAGTCACACACCTAACTGACTGTTCACCTATGCACCCTTTCATAAGGGTGTTTCTTAATGTTCTTTATCAACTTTATTAACATACTTACAATAAAATCCACCAATTTTGAGGGCACAATTTGATTAATTTTAAAAGTGCATCATGATATAACTACACAATCATAATACAGGACATTTCTATCACCCCGTGTGTCCCTTTGCTACAGTCACTTCCTCTTTCCCAAGCCCTGGACTATGGAAACTCCTGACCCACATTCTATCCTTTATTTGTGACTTTTCTAGAATTTCATATAAATGGGATTGTACAATATGTACTCTTTGTATTTTGCTTCTTTTTCTTAGAATGATGCATTTAGGATTCAACTGTATGCATATACTAATTATTTCTTTCTGCAGCTGAGCAGCAGTCCATCATATAGTTATTTTTATCCATTTACCAGTTGGTAAACATTAGGGATCATTTTCAACTTCTTCTGTCTATGAATTACACCTGTACACATGAACTTTTATGTAGGTCATTGTGTGGACACATGTTATTAGATATTTCTTGATTGCAAGAGATTGCAAGTTTTCCATCTGTAACATGAATGTGAGTTTTCCTGCATTTTGGAGAATTTCAAGATTATAAAAAGTATCAAAATGCTCTAAATATTTCTGAAGGTTCATTTAAAAAAATTACTAGTCCAGATTCTCTTGTTCATTTTGTACTTTGAATTCAAACAAACAACAAATCTGAATTTGACTGATTTAACCATAAAAATAAAAATTAGTTTAATGGAAGGATAAAAAGTAACGTAAATAACCAGGTGTGTTAAAAGTAAGAATTAAGGCAGTTTTCAAGTCATGTTTTCAGGGTGCTGCAATTAGTTCAGATAGTCTCCAAATGTTTTTTAACCCTTGGATCCACTTTCCTTGAAATACACATTTCAGAGGAGAGTCTTATTGAAATAATTTAGTTCATATGCCTACTCTTTTAGTTAGAAAGGATTGAATGATACACAAAAGCACATGTGATGTGAGAAGAATAGTACCAGGAAGAATATTATCACTGTCTTATCAGTCAAGAAAAGAGAGAGGGATCGGGCAGCCCAAAACCACAGATGATGATGCTATAATTCAAGGAAAATACATCATAAAAACTCAAGAAAATAGATCGGCAAAAAGCATATAAATCAGATTATTTTTCTAAAAATTTAAGGTTTAACATTTCGACAGAGAGAGAGAGAGAGAACTAGAGAGAGAGAGAGACAGAGTGTGAGTGGTGGAGGTACAGAGAGAGGAGGAGACAAAATCCCAAGCAGTCTCCAGATTCTGAGCTGTCAGCACAGCCCAACATAGGGCTTGAACTCAGGAACCACAAGATCACAACCTGAGACAAAGTCAGAAACTCAACAACTGAGCCACCCAGGCACCCCCAAACCATGTTAATTTAAAAATAAAAGGCATACACAATGTAAGAAATAATTGTCATCAACAAAACAGGTTAAAAACCAAAGTTAAAAGAAAAACCTCTAAAACAGTTGCATTTAATTAATGTTGGCAATTTTGTTGGATTAACTCAATTTTTAAAAATTAAGAAGTAAGAAAGAAAAACCATAATAACAAAAAGTCTGAATCAGATACTTCAGTTGGTTTCAACACACACAGTAGATAAGAGGAATAAAAGTGAAGACTCCATGAACTTTATGGTGTAGGAGAAAGAAGACAAACTTACTGACTTACTGTACAGCTAGAGTGTCTATCAACCATGGTTGTACTTGATTTCCTGTAGATTTCCTGTGGATCTGTTAAACGTTCTCATATCTGGGTCACAATACCTATCATTTTAGTCAGAATCTCCGAGGTTGGGACCCTGGTGAGACTCACATGCAGCCAAGACTGAGACCTAGTGAAGAAGAAAAGGAAGAGGAGGGGGAGGGGGATAGGGACAGACTCCAAATAAGACTACAATTACTTTAAAGATTTTCTTTCTTTATACTCATGACAGTTTCTCTTTGAATGGACACTTTAATTTTCTAGGTTAACTGTTCTCAGGAAAATGAAACTATAAATCTAGTAACTGTCCATCTGTACCTACCTTCAAACAAGAACAAAGTGTGACAGTGTCCCTGTAAGAACTTCAGTTGGAATGACTGGATTCATATGTCTGTTCCTTAGGAATGAAACAAATCTCTGGCTAAAGAGGATATGACATCACGGTTTGATCAGTTTGACTTACCCATTTAACCTTGTTTACTGACAAAGAAGTGAAACAGAAAAAAGTAAATTTAACAAGAGAGCCTGACTATGCAAACACAAAATTAGAAGTTGTAAAGAAGGTCAAATACATTATTCCAACAAACATCAATGGTGACATTTAAATAATAAAACAGAGCTCAGATTAGTATTTTTTGACAAGCTACATAGTTCTCATAAGGGATAGAATTTAAAAAATGACACAAAAATAAAAGATAAAGAGATAGAAAAAAATTTCAAAAGTCAATACTAATATTTTCAAAGCAGCAGCATAAGATTTTAATGTTTGGTGTCTTAAAATAGGACAATGGTAAATGTCATCAACTAGGACGAAGGTAAATGTGATCAGTCACTCACAATAGTCAAGAATTCGCAATGCTGATGCATAGGAGCACGTGTACCCCAATGTTCATAGCAGCTATGTCAACAATAGCCAAAACATGGAAGGAGCCCAAATGTCCATCACCTGACGAATGGATCAAGAAGATGTGGTATATATACACGATGGAGTACTACATGGCAATGAGAGGGAATGACATATGGCCTTTTGTAGGAAAGTGGATGGACCTTGAGGGTGTCATGCTGAGCGAAGTAAGCCAGGCAGAGAAGGACAGATACCATATGTTTGCACTCATAAGTCTAACAGGAAAACAGGAGAAACCTAATGGAGAACCAGGGGAGCGGAGGAGGCAGAGAGAGTTGGGGAGAGAGAGAGATGTAAAACTTGAGAGACTATTGAATGCTGAAAATGAACTGAGAGTTGAAGGGGAAGGGGGAGGGGGGAAAAGAGGTGGTGGTGATGGTGGAGGGCACTTAAGGGGAAGAGCACTGGGTGTTGTATGGAAAACAATTTGATAATAAAATATTATGGAAAAAGAAAAAAATAAACAATAAAAAAGAATTCGCATGCAAAAGACAAAATAACATCACAATAATTCAATTACATCTATATGGACAAATTGAACAAAAGAAGAAAATTAAAAGACAGTGACAGCATACCTATCTCAAGAATGATCTTTTAAAAAAATAATGTTCTGAAATAAATCAATACATATATATAAATTGTGTGAGACATCTGCTGGGTATTGTGTTTGGCCTTGTAATGCTTTCTCTAACTAAGCCAATGTGAGTTAGCATAGTTCCAATTGGAAGAACACTGTGTCAGTAGATCTGAGAGGATCAACTGTACAGAGATTGAGAGTCCTGGAGAGTTTCACCATTTAAAAGTGTACAGCACTGGTATCTGAGCAACAGTCACTCTGATAAATTACAGAACCCAAGGTGGAGGTAAGGAAAGTTGCCATCATATTCTGATTGCAATTTTGAGGAATGGATGACTAAGATACTGCTCCAATATTTTAAGAGAAATCGTAATAGTGTTCTTTAATGAGAAGTATTAGAATGATTTAAAGGAAACACAATAGGAAATTATTTAAAGTGTAACAAGGGAGTCTTGGCATCTTAAAGAACACACAGAACAGTTACTTCGCTTTGGATAAGTCCAATACCCAAACATCTACTTACGAATTGCCATGGCCCAGCAGAAGAACATTTGTGCCATTGATATTTTGTAGAGTTTTTTATGAAGAATTAAATAATAGTGGTCATCACTCCTTTTTGTAGCATTATGGGAAGAATACAAATTGACTTCTTTTCATAAAGACCTGAGGATTTAGAAAGACACATAAGAAGGAAGAGGATGCTGAGTGGGAAGTGTTACTTCAAAGAAAATGTATTATGCAAGCAATATGAGAGAAAATCATCAGTGAGTTTGTTTGTGGCATAGGAGAAATGAGAGAGATTGTTAAGGCATTGTAGAGAGAGTCCAATCTTGGACTAAAGAGTATGAATTAAAGATAAAATAAGGACACTGTGGAATGGCTTCATTATTTCAACCAAAAGAATAATTCTCATTTTATGATGACATCAATTTAATGAAATAAAAGACATCCAATATCCAGTAATGTAAACAGTAATGAAAACATAGAAATGTTCCAAAAGTTTTAAGAAAGTACACACACACACACACACACACACACACACACACACACACACACACACATCTATAAAACAGAAAAGGGTTTAGCTGACTGTTGTCAGTGGAAGCAAGCTTTTATTTTTTTTCCATTCCCCACAAGTATTATATGTCTTTGTTAGATCTTTGGCAGTGACCAATATTAGACAATACCAAGGTTTGGCTATTCTGTTACATCTTGCTACCAGGTTAAAATAACCCCCAAAATGCCATGTTTATATATATTTATCCACCAGGCAGGCACAAAACTGTCCTGCCAATCTCTTCTATAGGCTTGATGAATACCCATCTCTCTATTTTCTAGAGTATTCTGGAAAAACTAAAAACAAAAACTTTGAGCCATATGGAAGTGAATGTAACCATATTGATTATAGACATAGGGTTTGATTTACCATATTTTAGAAATCAGAAACCAAGCCGAATTTAAAAACCAAGCCGAAAGTACCAAACGAAAGCTAACCACAGAAGCCTTCCCAGATTCTTACCTTTTCACATAAGGACACTAAACCTACCAAAAATATTTCAGTCACTTTACCTATCTTTGTTTGCTACAAATTTCACTAATGAAAATTCATATCTAAATTTCATTTTACAAATCAGCCGGGCAAGGGAGCTTATTGTAAAAAAGATAGATGTAGTTTTTCTGTAGTCACCTCCCAGAAAGTGACTTTTTAATTAAATGTTAGCTGACTCTGCTTTGGAATATGAATGCCTGAATAAGGCAGGTAATGTGCATCTAGATGGTGGATCAGATTAACACACTGCCTGGGCTAGTTTACTAATTTACTATTATCCTCACACTGAGCCTGTGGGCTCTGGAGGGCTACTGGGTACCACTGACTGATGCTTTTCATATTGGCCATTCAAATTACTACCTGTGATGAATCAGACTTGTCTTATTCACACTTTTTGTTGTTGTTGTTGTTTCCTTTCAAGTCTACCTGCATCAATTCCTGCTTAAAAAGAAACTTCAATATTCAGGAAGCTTGTATTGAGAAAAGATAAATGTTTGCCCACCAAATGTTCAGCCTAATCTCCATGAAATCCAGATGACCTGAATCTTAGGGAGCTCTTCCTCCCCCCACCAGCAGTCCGGATGGTTAGGCTGAATAATAATGCAATTTGAACATTTACTCTTGAATATTACATAGAATGTGATAAGCACTATATTTACAACTGTCTTTTTAAGCCCTTTCCTTTCTGTGAGTCAGTATTAGTCACAATCTCTGTTTATGATTAGGTCCAAAATTGAAACTATGTATTTAAGACTTCCTGTTCTCGAGTTCTCAAAACCACATGCTTAATATATCTTCTTTGCTTACAAAAATGGCAAATATACAGAAAGTTGATTTAAAATGAGAGTTTAACATTTTATTAAGATTTTACATTTTATTTATACATAGCTGTCATTAAATTTATCCCATCAAAATTAGTATTTATACTTTATTTTTAATTTCTTCCTTTAGGATTGCAGGCTAATTTTGTGATCTTGGAGCAAAATTGTCCTTGTTATTAGTGGGCTTAAAGGAAATTTGATAAAAGAAGTTTGGGGAGTTTATTTATTCTCTGTCATCACAGATTGCATTATATTTTAAAACTTCATGTAACATTCTTTTACTTAAATGTTTTATTTTGCTCATATTTACTAAGGAGTATTAATTTTCTTCCCAGAGAACTCTCATCACTGAACTGTTTTAAAATATAACACATGAATCAAAATCCATCTACTTCTCTTTATAAATGTATTTCAAGGAGGTACTAATTATTCAGAAATGTATATAAATCAAAATATTTATACATGTATGCAAATTGTATCAAATATATTTAATATGTATCAGAAATATGCACACATCTGTGTCAATGTACATACAAACTTTTGTAAACAGATACACATTGACACAAAAGCTGGGGAATGTGTTTTTCTTAAATGCACTTTTGTTATGTTAAACATAATAGTAAACTTTGCTTGTAGTAGATTTAGATTCAACTAAATCTCAGTGGTCAAAAATTGCTATCACAGGGGCGCCTGGGTGGCTTAGATTGTTGAGAGTCTGGCTTCGGCTCAGGTCATAGTCTCACAGTTCATAGGTTCAAGCCCCGCGTCGGGCTCTGTGCTGACAGCTAACTCAGAGCCTGGAGCCTGCTTCAGATTCTGTGTCTCCCTGTCTCTCTGACCCTCCCTTGTTCGTGCTGTCTCTCTCTGTCTCTCAAAAATAAATAAAAACATTTAAAAATTTGCTATCATAAGGGAATTAATTAAAATATTCCACTGAGAGAAATTATTCTTGAGAGAATAAACTAACTTGCAATTTTAGATTACTTTTAAGAAAAGACCTATGTACAGAGCTACATTTATATTGGTATCATGAACTTTATAACTAAGCTTTAATTATTAAAATTACTAAAATATTTTTTAACGCATACTCATCCTAGCACAAAGCTACAGATTCTAACTTTGGAATTCATGACTGTCAATATGTTGGTTAACTTTTTTTTGTGTTGATACCAAGAAGTCTTAAAGTTATCACTCAATGAAATCTCTCTCTCTTAAAAATTATCCCTGGGGCATCTGGGTGGCTCAGTTGAGTTGAGTCTTGATTTCTGCTCAGGTCATGATGTCACAGTTTGTGACTTCAAGCACTGCATCAGGCTCTGCACTGACAGCATGAAACCTGCTTGGGATTCTCTCTCTCATTCCCTCTGTCCCTCTTCTACTCAAACTCTTTATCTTTCTCTCAAAATAAGTTTTAAAAAATTTAAAGGCTTAAAAAAATAAAAGTTATCTTTGAGTATTTGCCACTAAATATTCTATTCACCTCCTGTACTCTCATAATATATGCTGATAAAAATAAAGCTGTAAAATTGGTTTGTTTTCTCAAAATATTTACATAAGCATATCAAACATAAAAGAAGTAATTGAGCTCACACACACAATTAAAGAGGAAACAGTGATTCTCTTTAGTGCTGCTTATTTTATCTACTATCTAAACTTTCTTTATTCATAGCAATGATGTCCACAAGGCTTATTCATACACTATCATCTTCTCTAAACAAATTTCAATTTAAGTAAATTTTGATAACAATGTACTACTTAAAAGGATATATTGCCATTTTGACATAATACAGAGACAAAATATAATTTATTGAAATCTTACTCTGTGTTAAATATTACTCTAATTTCATAAATTTATTATTCTATTTATCATATTACAACCAGCAAGTACTTGATAATATTATTCCTATTTGCAGTTAGAGAAGTTAAAACTTAAAAATGTTGAATTAATTTGAAGAAATGAGTTTTTCTCCATATAGATGTGAGCCCATATACTTAATAGTCAGGCTGCTCTGCATTAAGATCATTGGCTTTAAAGCCAACAGATTTAAGTTCTTACCTTATATCCCTACATTTGTAAATGTAAATAATTTTCACCACACAGACAGTGTGAAACAGCATAGTCGGAAATTTGTATCTATTTTGTGCTTGATCTATGATGCTATTGACATTAATTCCACATTTATAATACTAGATCTCAACATATGTGCTGTGATAAGATGTTACTTGGGAGGGAGACACTGGAATGTTTTGGTGATGGGTAGAGAGTTTCTTGATGTATATTGTTTTGTCATGTCATTAAATGTTCCAGGAGTTGAAAATTATCTACTAAATAGAAATATTTAAGTACATTAGACAAATTATATCATATTGGGTGTAGATCAAAATAAAACAGAAGTTTTTCGGTGGGAAGAAAGTGTGTTCCTGAGAAATTTTAATTGAAAGTCTACTTCTACCTCATTTAAATCACAGTTGATTTAATATGAATATGACTCATATCTCTAGGCTAACTCAACCTTACACTAAATATGGCCTGTGGTTTCTCAGGAGATGATTGTTTGTTACCACGCAGTTTTGTTGCCCCGGGCTTCATTCTGTGTATATTATATATATATATATATAGAGAGAGAGAATTGCAATAATTGCAAACACTAGGCAATAATAAAATAAATAATAAATTAATAAAAGCAAGCAATTTTATAATAAAAAGCCTTACTCTAAAAATAATAATTACAATATATCAATTATGTTTTACATTTGCCTAGCTTTTTAAATATTATGTGATTCTCACAATAAAAGTATGAGAAAGCCAGAAGAGATACTAATAATTATAGCCACAGATTTTTTTGAATAAAAGTTTTACATTTATTTATAATCTATAAAAAAGTACAATAATTATATATATGTATATATATGTATATATATATATACATACATATATGGCAAATTGAACACACACACACACACACACACTCACAGAATACCAGAGTCAAAAATAGAACATTCCCTGTATCACAAAGTCTCATGTATGTCCCTGTTAAATTATTACCCCTTCCATTCTATCCCTCAAAGATAAGCAAATCCTAATTTTTATTTTCCTTGCTTTATAGTATTTAGATATTTACTTATACCTGCTGATGAGAAATTTCAGTTGCTTCCAATTTAAGCTGACATTTCTAAGAGTTGTGAACATTTTCACATATCTTTTATATAGGTCAGTGTGCATTTCCACTGGATTCTTAGCTCATGTTGAAATTTGTAAGGCATGGGGTAGAAATTCTTCATAGGTATAAAATAATTCTACTAGTAGGTACTATTATTACCCATTGCAGCAGAGTGTAGCGGTTGCTTCACATCCTTGCCAATTTTTAACAATATCAGCATTTTTTTTTAATTTAAGCCATTTATGTGAGGCATGTAATTACAATATTTTCAAATGTGTTTTTGAGGCATAGTTGACCTATGATGTTATATTAATATCAGGTATTGAATCTATTGATTTGATATGTTTTTTTAAAAAATTATTTATTTATTTTGAGAGTCACAGATACAGTGCAAATGGGGGAGGGACAGAGAGAGGGAGAGAGAGAATTCCAAGGAGGCTCCATGCTGGCAGCACAGAGCCCAATGCGGGGCTTGAAGCCAGGAAATTGCAAGAGCATAACCTGAGCAGAAGCTAAGAGTTGTACACTCAACTGACTGAGCCACCCAGGCACCCCTTGATTTGATAATTCTATACTTAGTGCCTGTCACAGTAAGTGTAGTCACCATCTGTCACATTATTACAATAATCTTGTCTGTATTCCCTATGCAGTACTTATCCTACAACATTTTAAAAATAACTTCTAATTTTAGAAGAAGTTTAGATTCACTGAAAGTTTCAAAGATCCCACACGGATAGTACATTACTCAGCTTTTCTTAATAAAATATTAACTATGACCTATTTGCTAGAACTGAGATAGCATTACTACGATGATATTTACTTCACAGGCTGTTCATATTTCACCAGGTTATCCATGCATGTATTGTCTTATTTTAGGATCTAATTTATAATACTACATTGCATTTGGTCTTCATGTTTCCTCATTATTCTTCATCTGTTGTGGATTCACTCTATCCTTATTTTTTATGATTGAGATATTTGAAATGTACTAGTCATGTAAATTTGGGTTTATGTGCTATTTTCTTTTTTTTTCAGATTAATTAATTCTTTAATTTACATCCAAAGTTAGTTAGCATATAGTGCAACAATGATTTCAGGAGTAGATTCCTTACTGTCTCTTACCCATTTAGCCCATCCCCCCTCCCACAACCCCTCCAACAATCCTCTGTTTGTTCTCTATATTTAAGTCTTTTATGTTTTGTCCTCTCCCTGTTTTTATATTATTTTTCCTTCCCTTCTTATTATTTTTCTTTGCTTCACTTGTTTTGTATCTTAAATTCATCATATGAGTGAAGTCATATGACATTTGTCTTTCTCTGACTAATTTCACTTAGCATAATACCATATCATTCCATCCATGTAGTTGCACATGGCAAGATTTCATATTGTTGATTGCTGAGTGAGACTCCATTGTATATCTGCTATATATACCACTAATATATATATGTATATAGTATATATGCCACATCTTATTCATTCATCCATTGATAGATATTTGAGCTCTTTCCATACTTTGGCTATTGTCGATAGAGTTGCTGATAAATAGCCCTGGGTGCATGTGACCTTTCAAAGCAGCACCTTGTATCCCTTGGATAACTACCCAATAATGCAATTACTGGGTCACAGGGTAGGTCTATTTTTAATTTTTTGAGAAATCTCCATACTGTTTTCCAGTGTGGCTGCACCAGTTTGCATTCCCACCAGCAGTGCAAAAGAGACCTTCTTTCTCCTCATCCTTTCCAATATCTATTGTTTCCTGGGTTGTTAATGTTGGCCGTTCTTACAGATGTGAGGTGATAGCTCATTGTGGTTTTGATTTGTATTTCCCTGATGAAGAGCGGTATTGAGCTTTTTTTTTTTTTTTCATGTGTCATTTGGACATCTGGATGTCCTCTTTGGAGAAGTGGCTATTCATATATTTTGCCAGTTTCTTCAATGGACTATTTGTTTTGTGGGTGTCGAGTTTGATAAGTTCTTTATAGATTTTGGATACTAACCCTTTATCTGATATGTCGTTTGCAAATATCTTCTCTCATCCTGTAGGTTGCCTTTTAGTTTTGCTGATTACTTTCTTCGCTATGCAGAAGTTTTTATTTTGATGAGGTCCCAACAGTTCATTTTTGCTTTTGTTTCTCTTACCTCTGGGGACATGTTGAGTAAGAAGTTGCTGCAGCTAAGGTCAAAGAGGTTTTTGCCTGCTCTCTCTAAGATGTTGATGGCTTCCTGTCTTACATTTAGGTCTTTCATCCATTTTGAGTTTATTTTTGTGTGTGGGGTAATAAAGTGGTCCAGGTTCATTTTTCTGTACATCATTGTCCGTTTTCCCCAGCACCATTTGCTGAAGAGACTGTCCTTACTCCATTGAATATTCTTTCCTGCTTTGTCAAAGATTCATTGGCATTAGATTAGTTAGCATTAGATACATCTGTGGGTCCATTTCTGGGTTTTCTATTTTGTTCCATTATTCTGAGTGCCTGTTTCTTTTGTGCCAGTACCATACCGCCTTGAAGATTAGAGCTCTGCAATACATTTTGAAGTCCAGGACTGGGATGCCTCCAGCTTTGGTTTTCTTTTTCAAGATTACTATGGTTTTCTGGGGTCTTTTCTGGTTTCATACAAATTTTAGGGTTGTTTGTTCTAGTTCTGTGCAGAATGCTGGAGTTATTTTGATAGGTATTGCATTGAATATGTAGATTGATTTTGGTAGTACTGACATTTTAACAATATTTGTTCTTCCTATCTAGGAGCATGGAACATTTTTTCTTTTTTTGTGTGGGTGTTCAATTTCTTTCATAAGATTTCTATAGTTATCAGTGTACAGATTTTTCACTTCTTTGGTTAGATTTATCATTCTTAGGTGTTTTACGTTTTTTGTAAAATTGTAAATGGGGTCAATTCCTTTATTTCTCTTTCTGTTTCTTCATTATTGGTATATAGGAATACAACCAATTTCTGTGCATTGATTTTATATCCTGAGACTTTGCTGAATTCATATATCAGTTCTAGCAGCTTTTTTTGTGTGGAATCTTTTGGGTTTTCCATATAAAGTATCATATCATCTGCTAAGAGTAAAAGTTTCACTTCCTCCTGGCTGAAATGGATGCATTTTATTCCTTTGTGTTGTCTGATTGCCGAGGCTAAGACTCCCAATACCATGTTGAATAACAGTGGCAACAGTTCCTGTTGTGTTCCTGACCTTAGGGGGAAAGCTCTCAGTTTCTCCCCATTGAGGATGATATTACTGGGCGGGTCTTTCATCTGTGGCTTTTATGATCATGAGGTATGATCCTTCTATCCCTTCTCTCTTGAAGGTTTTTATTGAGAAAGGATGTTGTATTTTGTCAAATGCTTTCTCTGGATTTATTGAGAGTATCATGTACTTCTTATCATTTCATTTATGAATGTGATGTATCACATTGATTGATTGTGATACTGAACCAGCCCTGCATCAGGAATAAATCCAGATTGATCATGGTGAATAATTCCTTTAATGTGGACATTTTCTGAGATCCACTGTGACCTTTGCCTGTGGGGAGGCTTTCCCACCAGAGTACTGACAGGTATCAAGCTGCGGAGTTTCAGACTCTGTGCTCCCTGTTTATAGAATCTTAACGGAATTTAAACCTTCTCCTTACTTTTCTCCTTTTTTTTTTTTTTTTTTGGTTCGAGCCTGTGGCTGTTTCCACTCTTCCTTTTTCTCTCCAGCTGCTTTTGGGGAGACTCTCCCCACTGTCTCAGTCCTTTCTCTGCAAGCAAAAGAAGCTCCCTGCCCTCCGCGGCTTCTCTCTCCCCAGTCCACCTCTTCTTGTGCGTTCCTGTTGAGTTCTGTGCTTCAGTTTGTGCAGATTTTGTGTTAATCCTCAAATCAGTTTTCTACTTGTGCAAGATGGTTTAGTCTTAATCTGGCTGCATTTCAGGGACAAGAGATGTAAAAACAAAAAACAAACAAACAAAAAAACCCTTCCATGCTCCTCCTCCATATTGGCCCCTCCCGCAAACCTTATGTGCTATTTTCTTATGATTTTCCTAGAATTATGGGGTTTGAGAAGCAACAAGCAGACCTTCTCCTCAGCAGTCTTCCCCCTCGATTTCTCTGCTGTGCTTCTTTTCATTTTATTTCGAGAGTACTTTCATTTTTATTTATTTTTTTATTCTTTTGTTTTTAGGACTATAAGATGATTGAAACTCACCTTGTATATTCTTGTTCAATCTCTACAAGTAGAGTTCTGGTTACTTTTATTGTAGGATGATATTTAGAAATAAGTTGTAAGAGTGGAGTGTGTTCATCGGTACTGAGTTATCAGTGTTTTTAGATACATTCTGTGGGAAAAGACAGGAAATTCACGTTTATAAAATAAACAAAATATAGTAACATACCTTTATCAGTTGTTTATCTTAGTGTATGTTTGTATATTTAAACACAATGTATTTGTGTATAACTACTTATATATACTTTTGAATATATGAAATATAGTTATAATAACTAATGTCTTTGCAAATTATAACATATTTCCATTCTAGGTATATTTTTATTGATTAAATATTCTCATTTTTCTGATACTTTGTTTATCAGACAATCTTAGGTACAAGACTTTGTGAATTTTACCTTGAAGACTGCTGGTTATTTTTATATATTTTTAAAACTTTTGATAAATCCCTAGGGGAGTTCTATGGATAGTTTTTTGAGGAACCTCCACACTGTTTTCCAGAGCGGCTGCATCAGTTTACATCCCCACCAACAGTGTAGGAGGGTGCCCGTCTCTCCACAACCTCGCCAGCATCTATCGTCTCTTGATTTGTTAATTTTAGCCACTCTGACCAGTGTGATCATGGAAAGAGCCTAAATGTCCATCACCTGATGAATGGATCAAAAAGATGCAGTATATATATACAATGGAGTACTACACGGCAATGAGAAAGAATGAAATATGGCCATTTGTAGCAAAGTGGATGGACCTCGAGGGTGTCATGCTAAGCGAAATAAGTCAGGCGGAGAAGGACAGATACCATAGGTTTGCACTCATAGGTCTAACAGGAAAAACCTAACAGTGGACCATAGGGAGGGAAAGGGGAAAGAGTTGGGGAGAGAGAGGGACGCAAATCATGAGAGACTATTGAATGCTGAAAATGAACCAAGGGCTGAAGGAGGAGGGAGAAGGGGAGGGGGTGGTGATGGAGGAGGGCACTTGTGGGGAAGAGCACTGGGTGTTTTGTGGAAACCAATTTGACAATAAACTATTTTAAAAAGTTAATAAAATAAAATAAAATAAAACTTTTGAGTTTCATAAAACCTTCAAATTTTTAGAGGACTTAATTCAATTAATTTACTTGGAATAGATTGATTCTTCCTGGTATTCTTTTGTTGTTGATGAAGATTATGTTTTAAGGGAAAGTCAATGCAGTCTTCATTCTAGGGTTTATTAATTCTTACTACCTAGATAAGACTTATTTAAGTATTCTACCCAATACCCCATGAATTTTGAGATTTTCCAGCCTAGCTGGTGAGAGCAAACACAACACTGCTGGATCACCAGGCATTGTTTATTTTAACCCTTTGATGGTCATTTGCAAAATAGCCAAATGAACAATGAAGAAAAAATGTATGCATTAAGGATTATAACATAATAACACGGATAAATTATTTTCAGAAGATGGAAACAGCTGCAGCATAAACAACTTGTTTGTTCTCAGTCAATGACCTTCTCCTTTCTATTTAATGTAGTCAACATCAGCACCGCCTTGACACCCTGGATTCCCACTGAGTTGCATCATGTTGGCAGTTCTACCCCCTGCATCCAAACTCAAGGGGAACAACACAGGCTTTCAATAGGCTAATCAACGCCACATCCATGCTCTCTAGGAGGGCAAATTAAGTTGATTATTTTTATTGCTCAAATGCAAATGCTGTTGCACTGAAAATTAAAGATATACAATGCATAGGTTGTATTCAATGTCAGTATTTTAATATACTCTTGCAGAAAAACCCACACAGTGCTTTTAAATTTACACATAATTATAGAAAATTACATCATTTAATTTTAGTGTGACACTATTATGCAAAAGAAATGTGTTACCTAACTATAGACAGCTTTTTCATTTTTTAGAATGCGATTAGATATTGTTTTAACAGTTTGTATTTTTTCACATTGCATTTGTAAACACATTAGTGGAAGTGTCAATAGAAAAACACATATTTTTAAATGGATATATTACCATTTCAATTATTTCCACTGAGTGTCTCTTTAGTAATCAAGTAAAGCAGACATATTCATATGATATAAAGCTATCATTGCAAATAATGCAAATTACCATTACCATGCATTACAATTGCACTCCACAGAACCTCATTCTTTTTTATTAGGTTTTTAAATTTTTAATTCCAGTATAGTTAACATACAGTGTTAGATTATTTTCAGGTGTACATTATAGTAATTTAATAATTCTATACATTATTACTCAGTCCTCATCATAAGTGTATTTTTTTCCCCTTCAACTATTCTACATTTCTTACCTACCTCTCCTCTCCTCTAATAAGCCTTATTTTATTTTTTCTTGTTTCTAGAGTTTATTTCTTTATTTTAAGAGACAGAGAAAGAGAGAGGGAGAGAGATTACACAAGAGGGGAGTGGCAGAGAGAGAGAGGGAGAGAGAATCCCAAGAAGGCTCCATGCTGTCAGTATGGACCCCTACATGGGGTTAGATGCGGTGAACCACAAGATCATGACCTGAGATGAAATCTAGAATAGGATACTTAACCAAGTGCCCCTAATATGCTTTATTATAAACAAATACCCTCAAGTAAAGTTATTTTTTTTCAACAAGAACTTTTTTTTTACTTGAAGCATACTTCAAAATACATAATTATAAAATATATATATTAAATATTCCATCCAAGAAGAATAAAATGCACATTTTCTGCAAGTGCAAACAGAAAAATTCCCTGGTTAAATCATATAAAAAGAAACTACAAATATTACAAATTTAGAAAGTTCAAAACCTTATTTTTAAAGTAGAACCCCCTTAAATGAAGGAGATTTAAACATATGCATAAACGTCATTTAAAACTTATGGAAGGAAAAGAAATATTACACTTAAAAGCTTTATTTGAAATATCCCAACATGAGGAAAAAAATAGAAAAATGGTTAGTTTTTGAACTACAATGGATGCAGTACATGGAGAGATCCTTTACACAACAGATAATGTTGAAACATGAACACAATTACTAATTGCTTGTTTTGTATGTAAACTGTACTCCAGGCTTCTACTTTCATTTTGAGAAAAACACTAAATAAATAATGTTAAAGAAGACCTGCCCCCAGCAAAAAGATTATGACTCACTGAAAGCTCAAGTGATGGTTAGAATTCTTACCAAGAAATTGTTTTTAATTAAGATACCTACACCATTTATTTAGCCATAATGCTATTGCACACTTAATAGACTACAGTATTATAGGAACGTAACTTTGTATCGAAACCAAAACAAATTAATTTGACTTGCTTTATCACTTTATTTGCCCTATTGCAGTGGTCTGGAACTAAATTCACAATATCACCAAAATATGCCTTTATGTCACTCTTTGGCATAAGAATTTTTTCTGAACTGATTATCTTAAGAAACAGAAGACACACAAAACGTTCTGAAGATAGAGAATGTTTCCCTTTTTTAAGAGACATTTACATTCATAAAAGAAATCTCATTTGTAAAGATGTCTTTCTTTCTGTATCAGGTAGAGAAGGATGACTCTTAATTAAAATTAAGAGTTTATGAATAGATTAGATAAGGCACGGACTTAAATCTGTCTATCAAACCTTACCCTTAAACACCATATTTGCCCTATCACCTTCCCACAATTTGCCTCACCTACCCAGAAGCCCCAAATTTTCTTTTCTTGAGTTGACATTAGTGTATAAGCACCCCTGAGGGTCACGCATCTCTGAGTTTTTCTCATGTACATACAAGACATACATATTAATACTCCGTTTGGTTTTCTCTTGTCAATCTCTCTCTTATTACAGAGACTTAGCCAACAACCTAGAAGAATAAAAGCAAAAAAAAAAAAAAAAACTGGTTTTCCTTTACAACATGTAATTACATTGAGAAAGGTCTGTTTTTTCTTTCTCATTGTTAAAAAACAAAATTTAACTGGATAAATTTGAAAATTTAATTGGCTGCATTCAACAGTTCATAGGGCAGAATCCAGTCTAGGAAGTAGAAAGTGGCTCCAGGAACTGTACAAAATAGAAGGTCTATAAAGGCAGAAAGTGGGTAGTACAAGGGAGTCATAAAGAAAAGATTATTTCTAATAAGGTCACCTTCTTTTGAAGAAGGGGATATCTATCAGACAGATTACCTCACTAGCTCTGGTCAGTTTATTCCAGATTGACTGGTTAAAAGGTTACATTTTACAACTAAGCCTTGGTTTGCCAGAGTGGGGGCACGTGAATATTTTGGGCCTGTTGTTTCATTTTTATCAAGATGCTGTGAAATGCTTTTTTTTTTATTATTATTCAAAGTTGTTTTTATTCCTTTGTATATTGCTTAAATGGCAATAACTGACAGAGTTCAATAGAACAATTGTATATACTATTCATCTTAGCCAAGTTAGAGAAAGACACCTCATTTGAAGACTTGTAGATCTGAGCAATTTGATTTCATTCTGAAATTATCCAGGCCTCAAAAACTACTGATAGGAAAACCACAGGTACTTCAAAGTTCTGTGGTTATGACATCGTTCCTTGATTTTTGATAAACTTTTTTTGTTTATTTATTAGAGTTATTGTTAAGCATTTCAGAATTTTATAAACAAGTTATGATTTATTTATTTCTCTAGAAGACATTTATTTAGGAGGGTGAAACTCTTAACTTTCTAAAAGCCAAAAATGTAGAATTGCAAAGTGTACTGTCTCACAAACTCGAGTTTTGTGAAGTGTGGAATATAATTTTTTTTCTGTTCTATTTACTTTCTTCCTAAGAATTCAAATACTTAGATTGTCAAATAATACTCTTTTTAAAGAAAGGAATATCCTTGATGTCAGATTTAAGTAGAAATGATGCTGTATGTTTGAAATCCATCATAGATAAATGAACCTTCCCATACAAGGAATAAGCAATGAAGAAGCAGACATTATGGAAAGCTATCCGAGATCACTGTAAATAAAAGAAATGGAAACGTGAGCATGCAGTTACCAAATTATGCACTAAGAGAGAAGAAGGTTATTTTTTTTTTCTGGAATCTTACTAGGAAATTTATCAGTGCCTTTCAAAAATCCTTCCGGATATCATGTAGACTGAAGTTATATGGTTGCAAAGAATTACACTATTTAATGGACACCCAAGAATGTAATTTCCTCTGTAAATGTCCTGTGAATTTTTACTAATAAGATCAGCTAAAATGTAATGAGACTTATGAAAAGCTACAAGCGCTATTCAGTGAATTCAAATTCATAGAAAATTTTTGATTTTATTTAATAAATGTGAATTAAAACTCAGCAAATCTGTTTTCCTTAACAACGAAATGAGAGGATATTACTAGAATGCAAACTAAAAATTCACAGTATATTTAAGAGAGAACTGTTAATTAATAAGCATGTTCCTGCTTTGTTATTTAATAATTATAGGGGAGGAGAGTAATTTTCTCTCCCTTCAGAATTCTTAGCTGAGATTGTTATAAAAAGAGACAGAGTAGCAAGAGGAAAACTAACAGGAGTTTGTTAACATGTATCCCTCATGTATACCTGTAAATACCCAGGGGAAAATGTGAAACTCCCTGACGGGTTCCAAACCACCAGCTTAAATACCATACTCAGCTAAAAACAAAAGGGAGAAGTGTGGGGAGACCAGTAATGGGAAGTTACCAGGTAAGTAAAAGTATGGTATGTCATGGTAGGGTTTGTTATGCAGACTTGTATAGATGAGTCTATGCCTTCTCTACTGATAGGGGTCTCATGTGGCTTAGAATCATCTTTCTCCTCCTGGTACAGAGAGGAAGATACACTTACAACAGGACAAACCCTCTATAAATACAAGATTTCTGTATAAAAGAGATACTTCTGTTTTCAGAGCTTCTCTTGAGTCTGCTGTTTCTCATTGAGTCCAAAATAATCTGTCTGCCAAAGTGGCATATTTTAGGGTGGCACATTCTGCTACCCCTCATGACATTAATATTTAGGTAGATTTCTCATTCTTTAGGACTAGCTAATGTCCCAAAGTGCTTGAAAAATAACGATTATTTTTGAGACGGGTCTGTTAAAGTGAGATGCGGGGTTTTTTTTAATGAGTTCCTATGTGTTTGTTAACTACTTATCATAAACTTAGACACTTTTTTGAAGTTATTGGTTTTTTCCCACAAAGAATATAATATATCTAATCAACCAAAATAATATACTTGCACTTAATGATCAATTACTGGTTGAAGAACTAATCTCTGTGTTATGGCTGCCAGTTTCCAATGACAGAACCTTAATATTTTTATTATGTGTAAACAGTTCAATATTCAAGGCTCAGCTGAAATGTTTTTCTTATTCCATTATTTTTTAAATGAGAAAAGCTGTACTTATTTTTCTAGCAGTAACTTCTTAACAGAAAAATTATATATATATATATATATATATATATATAAAGGTATTGAATAAGTCAAAATGGAATATATAGTATTTTACTAGTTTTTATTTTGGTTGTGGACACTTTATCCCAATATTTTCTTCAGAGGCAAACTTTGTTATTTCTTTTGTTAAATTTTGTAAAATGTTTATTTATTTATTTATTTATTTATTTATTTATTTTTGAGAGAGATAGAGATCAAGCAGGGGATGAGCAGAGAGAGAGAGAAAGAGAGAGAGAGAGAGACAGAGACAGAGACAGAGACTGAGAATCCCAAACAGGCTCTGTGCTGTCAGTTCAGAACTTAATATGGAGCTGGAACTCACAAACCAAGAGATCACAACCTGAGTCAAAATCAAGAGTAGGTACTTAGCTGACTAAGCCAGCCAGGTGCCCCAAACTTTGTTTTTATTTCAATGTGGTCTTCTACTCAGTCCAGAACACTTTGCAGTTAAATTCAATGTGTAAAGAGCTAAACATAGGGCCTTATCTGCATTTCAGGAGGCTTATTAGGAGTTTTCTCTCTACTTAAGATTAAAGAACAAAATTTTTCTACTTCTGGGCTTTTTGTCTGTTTTCTAAGCTGATTTAAATTTCTGCTTCAGAAATTTAGGGAGGAATGTTAAGAAAATATCGCCCAACTTTCTGGAGTTCTGTCCCTAATACAGCTTGATTTTCATTTTTATTATTTTTGCTAATCAAATACTTCAACAAAATTCATGAAGCCATAGTCCTATCTGAGTTTTGAGTCAATCCCTTTTAATATCCTTTGGCAGAAAGAATATCAAATCTAGAAGGGAAGTCAACTGTCGTCCTGCAATTAAGTGTTTTCTTTAATGACGTATCAACTTAATTTTGATATTTTGAATGTGAAAGCCTTCCCTACCTGAATGGTTACTTGTAATCAATAAGCATTTAAATAACGTGTATTTTCCTTATGAATCCAGTTTGTTAACTACAGCTGAAGCATAGCTAAATCTTGTTTCCTCAATGCCTCAAAGGGACAAAGTGTCATTACTTTCATATTGCTTTGAATGATTTCTAATAGTTGGTGTATGTGCCTTGCATCTTCGACCTTCTAACTGAAATAAACAAAACCTTCTTTAAAGACTTGCTCTTGTGGGACTTTATATCTCTTTTTTGCAGACTGAATTTCCTCTACTGCTCTCCTAGTCATTTTTCCTAGTTTCCTTGATCAAATGTACCCATGAGGGTGAAGATTCAGATTCCCTCCACTCAAAGTGCGAGGAACATGTCTCCCTGGGAATTGTGGTAAATTTTCACATAATCACTCTAGTAACGGAAGTCACTATATCACATAGAGACAAAGTAGAGGCCTTTAAGAGGGCTCTACATATCCGGTCCTCTAGATTATCTTTGCTCCAGGCTGAAAGATCTCATACCAACCCTACAGCAGCTAGCAGGTCTTCTGGTCCATACTGCTAGGCACGGATGAGGGGATCCTAGGAAATCCACTTTTGAGTACTGAGTATGGCTGGCGTTGGAGTTCAGCCCCTCTCTACCCAATCACCTGAAAAATTGCCTTTGCTAGCTTATTGTCTTTATTTTTATTGGATGAGTAGATAGATAAATAGATTTCAAAGAATAAAGTTCAAATTAGAACATGTTTTTCTACTTTTTCAATCAATAGTTACTTAAACATCCATGATACCTTCAATTTCTATTGAAGTTTAACTTTATCATCTTGCATGGGATGTATTTGTCAAGAGACAAGTACAGTTACTGTTGAAAATAAATCATCAAAATAGACTCACACAGCAAGGAGACAGTGATCTCTGTGCATAACCCTTGAGGAAATCCATATGACATTAAAAACCACTGTATGATTTTTGGAAAACAGAAAGTGACCATAAGCAACCTGAATTAGTAAAATTAAAAGGTGATTTTAAAAATATTTTGTAGCTCAACTGAACATAAATTGCATTCTCCAAACTCATGAAAATAAAAATGCTATCAATGTCAAAGTTTTTATAAAAATTCTGATTTTATAAAACTTTAATATTCAAGCACCAACTAGCTGCAGCTTAGAGCAACTACGTATTTAGATTTTTCCATTTTATCCCAATGAAACAGCATGTCTGAAATGCACGATTTTAGCTTTCCATGAATTCTACATTTTTTCAGGTTAGAATGCTACTTTTAGGAAGATGATGTTCTTCCCCTGGGAAATTAGATCTCTATCTCCTCTAAAAATTCAGTAGGGAGCAACGTTTTATTAGGATGGTACATCTTATTGATGTCTTCTATTTCTCACTGAAATAGTGGCATGTGTCTCAATGGTCACACTTGGGTTCCTGCTGCCATTACAAATGAGTATGAAGCCATTTCCCTGGTGAAAATAGCTCCAGGACTGACATTTCATTACTGTGAGGGGAGCTGGTGTTCCTCCAAGTACAATGAGACTAAATGCTTCCCCATTTCCCCACTTCAGATTAAGAATCTCAAGAAGGATAAGAACTGAAATACAGCGTATGTTAATATAGGGCAATTCTACTGACAATTGTAACTTTTTGTATAATTGGTTCTAGGTTCCTGGTGGCCTTCATATGTAAGGTACATCCACCTTACAATATTTGTAAAGATCCAAAATAGTGCTGGCTTTCTAAGTAAAAAAATGTAATTCAAACTAATACTTTTTCTTAGATATAATTTATTCAACTCTGGCTCACATTGGCACAGGAGTACATTTTATGGAGAATGAAAATTAATCTGCTAAGAAGTTAAGAAAAAATATTTCTCCTCAATCAGGACTTAGTTTCTACAGTCATTTCACGTTACAAATTTGTCTTTCTGTTAGCTATTTTAATCACTATTTTCAATTAGCTATTTTAATCACTATTCACATACTGTACCAAGCATGAAGGAATCTGTCTTCTGGCCTTTTATAGATGCATATGAGGCTTTAGTAAATGTACTGTTCCGTTTGTAATAATATAATAAGTAGATAAATACTGCATTTTTCCTGCCTGCTAAAAGTGGAAAGTTTCACAGTATTGAAAACTAAAATTATTTTCTTGGGACACCTGGGTGGCTCAGGCAGTTAGGCTTCCAACTCCTGATTTCAACTCAGGTCACGATCTCATGGTCCTGAGCTTAAGCTCTGTGTATGGAGCCTGCCTAAAATTCTCTCTTTCTCCCTCTGACACTTGCTCATGCATAATCTTTCTCTCTCTCTCTTTCAAAAAAATGTTTAGAATTTATTTTCTTGGTCTTATTTAACAACCACGTACCTTTTATAATGGAACATGTCCTTTGTCTTTTTTTTTTTTCCCATTAATGGTTTTGGTGATGAAATTTTAAAAAATCTTCGATTTAGTCAGTAGTTCTTAAATTCTTATCTGACTAGCTACTACATAAAATAAGCCAAATAAAACTGTGAGCTTTAAAAGTCCTATCATCAGTTACTTTAATTTTGTCAATTCTATTCTAATAATGAAAAATAAAAGTATATTTGCGAATAACCAAGTGAGTTTCAATAGCAGATACCTAAACATCTGACAAAGTTTCAGATATTTTTAAAAATTCTGTTGCTTATCAAACCAAAGTATAATTGAAATAAGTCTATATAATAAAAATAACTCATGTTCAATTCTCTCTTATTTTAACTCTATGTATTTTAAGATAAAAATGACCATAGTCACAAAATTTTGAAAAAATAAAACAAATTAACAAACAACCATTGAATGGCATTTTTATTAAACAGAATTTCTTCAGGGAGCTTTAAAAATGTCATAAAATTTAAAATTAATAATTTCATAATTTTGACAATAATCTTAACAGTTATGTTTGATTTTGCCATTCATGCAACTGTATTCAATCTGACATAGTGTCTGATTCTGTTTTTACTTGATTCTCTGTGTCTTATGCTGCATGGGCACGCAAGAAATTAATGCAAGATCAAGTTTGTTTCTATTTTATAGTTTTGGGTGAAATTTTTCCAAATACTAATCTATTGTCCTGGACAGATTAAACTCTATAAAAAACATTGAGAGGTAAAACATTTTCTACTTCTTTGCTAAATATATACCTATCTATTAATCACCAGATATAAAAGAGTAGTTTGTAGTTTGAACAGTCTTCTCACGAGAAAGCAAAATGAAAAAAGAAATTACACTGTAAAATGAGCATTTTTTCCAAGCCTTAGTGAACTGCCATAATCCCTACTAAGGATTGTGTTAATGGTGAATTTTCACAGTCATGAAACATCTTTGAGAATTTTCTCCATGTGAAATTTGACTGACATCACTTCCCTGGAAACATCTTTATCCTTTCTGTCACAGTTTGTTTCCTCACGTTTGTTGGTAAATTCAGCTTTACTGAAATTCCTTGACTGCTTATCTCAAGTCTCTGAACTACAGTAGTATCAACATTTTCATGGGCATCCTTTTCTTCTAGAACTCCATTTATATTATATTTGAATCGAACTTCCAGAGTTGGCTTTTTATGTTCTTGAACTCATATTTTTGTTGCCTGATTATTTCTTTCTATTATCCATTTGGTAAAATGTCTCTTGGGTTTATCACTAGGAGATAAGAAGTCAACACAACTACATGCTTGCTGTCTGTATGGACTGAACAAAAGATGGGCTGTGACCAACCACCATTAGACTTCAAAGTACATGAATGTAACTTTCATGAATGATGAACAGGTTGCTTATATGGTGACCTGTGAACTGAAGAACTAGCTGTGAATTATGCACTTTATTGCAATTGATCACAGTTAACACACCTGGGTAACAATTTGAATGATATTTTTGGAAGGACTGATTTTAATTAACAATGGTAAGTAGAATTTGTGAACATCATAAACATACAAATTGAGGATAGCCATCCATTGTTTCATATGGAAAAACAGTTTTAAAAACCTGAATATACATTTCCCATGTGTTCTCTGAACACTCAAAAATGACCCCCAAACAATAACAAAGTATATCATATTTCCTCTGTTTAACCAAAAAGAGGTTTTATGGACAGTTAATATTTTTCTTTATCTCTTTAATCCTGTTCACCCCAAATGTGTTACCCTGCGCATTTTAAATAATGGATACAAAGAGACAAGGAGCAACTGGATGGCTCAGTTAAGCATCCAACTATTGGTTTCAGCTCCAGTCATGATCTCAAGGTTTCATGAGTTCGAGCTCCATGTCAGGCACTGTGTTGGTGGTAGTATGGAGCCTGATAGAATCTTCTCTCTCTTCCTCTTCTTCTCTGCCCTCCCCCACTTATGATGTCTCTGTCTCTCTAAAATAATAATTAAAAAAAAAACTTAAAAAAAAACAAAGTGACTTAATTTTCAAGGAAATTTTATTTTGTAGTAATCTGTGCCTATTTTTGCTTATTTCATATTAACCCACACAGATCCTGTATTCCTCTTTCAGTGTCCTACAAGCAAAATAACAAATGCAGTCAATTCCGGAACATTTTTGGTACATTTCGTCAATGTCTAGAAAATCTTCAATTCTTTACATTTTTTAAACTGGTGCACATACAGCAGAGATGAATGACTTAGTGTACATCATGGGCACTCTTGCCGGAGTCAAAATGGAAACAGGAGGAGAAAATTATTCAGGCACTCTCACACTATTGTATATTATTCTTAAATCATTGCAAGCAATTACTGGGAAATGTAACTGATGAAGAAAATGTTTCCTCCCAGTGGGAACAGAATTTTTGATATGCAGAGTGGCTTTCGTCAGGAGTTAAAGCACTCCCTTGAGATGCAGTTCATTCAGTTTCCTGGCGGGTCCACTCGTACAAAGTGTGAAATGGCAGGGGGTCATCAAGCTAATGTCTGGTTAGAAAACGTTTTACGGTAATCTAGTGGCATGCTGGTATCAAACACATGAGCAAATGAGGCAAGGATGGAGGAGAAAGAAGAGGTTAGGAAAACAAATATTCCCTCTTACGTACAGGCAAGCTGGGGAACAGACCTATTTGATACGAGCAAAGTTGACAGTTCTAATTCTGGAAGGTCCTACTTTTACTATATAATCTGTATTTCACTCAAATGGTATTCTTTTCTGCCCTAATGTTTCTATAAAGAATATTATCATTGCTTCTGCTTCTAATACTTCAGAAATAATACATAACAACAATTTAATTTACCAATAAATCTACATTAATGGTTTTTACTTCACATGCAGTTCAAGGATACAAATTATTAAAATTTAAAATGTTATGTTTAGCTTACTGAATTTGAATATTAAAGAAACTATTAATATTCTGTGATAGCAAAACTATTTAGTATTGTTTACAATAACAATCTTGTTTTTAAAGAAAGGAAATGTCACAAATGAAAATGTTGGGCTACATAAGTTATAGTTTAGACCTACAATCATATTTGGTGGCTTTAAGCAGGCCTGATTTCAACTGTACAGACTCAAGGCTTCAGATTGTCTAGTTCAAATTCACACTTTCACTTTATTGTGAGTCCAAGACCAAATTCTTAATGTGTCCGTGTCTGTGTCTTTGTCAGTAAAAGGCAATAAATGGTGATAATAATCATGCCTAACTATGTCATACGGCAGGTATAAAGATTAAATGCAATAACACAAGTCATGACCAAGGACAGTTTTTGTCTCACTCTGAACACCTAATTTATGATCTCTAATATTCCTGTATTAAAAAGAAAGTACATTATTTCTCATTTTTTTAGCTAAAAATTCAAAAAAGTGTTTTATAGCTTTTTTTTAAAGTAAATTCATCCTCCAATATGGGGCTTGAACTCACAACCCTGAAATTGAGAATTTCACACTACCAATTTAGTAGCCTGGTGCCACTTTTATAACTTATTTAATGTCAGAAAAACAAAAATATTACAGATGTTTTTCTCTAATATGTGGCATTGTGTCTATTTTTATTATTTTTCTCCTTAAAAGTAAATTTATAGTAATATACAATCGTTTAAAAAATTTGTAATGTTTATTGTTGTGAGAGAGAGACAGATAGACAGACAGACAGATTACAAGTTGGGGGAGGGCCAGAGAGAGATGGAGACCCAGAATCCAAAGTAGGTTCCAGGTTCTGAGTTGTCAGTACAGAGTCTCAAGCAGGGTCTGAACCCACAAGCCAAGACATCATGACCTGAGCCAAAGTCAGACATTCAAATAACCAAGCCACTCAGGTGCCTAGTAAGTATATCATCTAAATGAAATTAAATTATAAATATGATCCAGAGAAGAAAGAGAAAATCTTCCATTTCTTAAAAAGTCACAAATCCAGTTATTGTTGGTTTGATAAGTGTGACCAAATAAAGTATAAGTATTAAAAAATTAAGTTATAAAAGGCACTCTTTAAAAATCTAGAATTACATGATAAAATAACTATCCAGATCTATAATATTATAATTACACACTTCATGCTATTAGTAATATTTGGTCTAGTTATCAGTAATTAACACAATGTGTTTTCTCTCTCAATCTTTGCAACATAAGCTTGGGAAGAAAATAAAAGAAAAAAATCTAAATAAGAAAGAACAAAAGTAGTTTGTCAGATCCTCAAACCTGGATCTGGGTTGCCAAGAATTGCAGAAAACACCTTTGGATGCTTCACATGCCCATTTCCTAACGCCTACTTCTTTTCAATAAGTAATGACTGGAATTATTCACATTGTAACAGGACCAACATGGAAATTAAGATCATGCCCGACAATTCCCAGGGCCACAGAGCGAGATGAAACTGTGTGTTATCTTATGTTTGCACTGTTCTCTGTAGAATAACTCAAGTTAGCTTGCACATGAAAGACAGAAGGAGAAAAAATAATGCAACAGGCAATGTATTTCTTGAGAGGCGATAATCAGCACTCAGCTAAATAGAGCGAAGCTCGTCAGGATGAAGAAAGTGAAAGACTATTCAAAAGCACTTCTGCCCACTTAAATGGGCAGCATAAAGAAAATATTAATAGACAGGTGCGCACTGTATTATTATTGCCTTTCCAAAATTTGTTATAGCATTAAAGATGATTTTGCATTATTCCTCAAGATGACATTTAAGTATGTTCGCTATTTAAAATGCACACCTTTATAATATTTCTTTTATCTTCTCCTCTGTGGCTCTCCTCCATCCAGCTTTTTTCATGTAAATTGCTGGCTGCCTATTATTTGTTGTTTCAGCGATTCCCCTTCTTCTGTGCTTCTGTGTATTATTTTGTTGCATGTCTCAAGAGAAAGAAATTTTAATAACTTTTATTTTAACCACATTCCTCATTTTTATTTTTGTGCTGGGAACTTACATGCTTTTATATATTACCATAGTTGGTGCTGGAAGATTTTAATTTTTAATAAGTATGTTTCTACTGCATAGTGTTTTTTTCAGAATTTTGCATTTAGAGATGATATATTTTCCCCTGAAGTTGTCATGCTTTTAAAGATTCATTGACTTATTTTAATCTTGCCATTCTACTGTCTAACACAGTCCAAAACCAAGGTTAGGTCAAAGTTTTATAAATAACTATGTTTTTCTTTTCTTTCCTTTTTTTTTTTTTGAAAGAAGACAACAATTTCAGATGATATTTTTCTCTAATAATTTAAAATTCATGAAAAGTATATATCTCTATATATACAAACATACACATAAGCACATATGACTTTCTGACAATGTCAATGAATTATTTAACATTTTTTAAAAGGTATGTTTTCCATTAAAATATAGTATGGTGATAAAATGTATACTCCAATCTCCTTTACAAGTGCTTTAAATATATTGGTAACACCTCACACAACTGTGTCTCAAGAACTTACTATTATTTACCCCACTTCATATAAAAACAGCCAAAGTGAGAGACTGAGTAACTGATGTAAGATCATACAGATAGTTAAGTAGCAGATTCCAGGCTGTCTAGCTTCAGAGCGCATAACGTGTAATTGTCATCATCATTGTTGTATTCCTTAATACCTTAACAAGGAAACAAAATTCTTAGAACTGGGTATACTTGAAATGAGCCTTCTTAAAAGATAACAAAAATAGGTACTATTTAGAAAATTTTCAGTACTAAGGTAATTTTAATTATATTTCATTTAAAAACATCACATGAGAGGTTCCTGGATGGCTCAGTCGGTTAAGTGTCATACTTCGGCTCAGGTCGTGACCTCACAGCTCATGAGTTCGAGCCCCATGTCAGGCTCAAAGCCTGGAAGCCTGCTGCGGATTTTGTGTCTCCTTCTCTTTCTGCCCCTCCCTCATTCCCACTCTGTCTCTCTCTTTCTCTCAATCTCAAATAAATAAACATTAAAAAAAGAAATAAAAAAATTATGTGAATGAAATAAGTTAACCCATAGCAGGTGTTATTGCATCCCGATTTTAGAGATACGTCACCGGTGGCTTAACTGATATTAAGTAATCAACCTAAGGTTACACAGCTTGAGAGGGATAATTCCAGGGAGGATCCTCACTTAGGAAATCTAGAAGGGGAAATTGTTAACAAGAGATTCCATTTTAGCCTTTCTCACTTAATATCAGTTGGTGATTCACTGGTCCAGATTGAGTAAGCAATATTTAATGGTTTCAGCTCAGATTTGAATTGCTATTTGAGGCTATGGAGAATTCGTCTTTAAGACTTTTCAATTTGAAGAGGCATGATGCTTGAAGCTCCTGTGCCAAAGTCGTGGAAGCAATTCTTAAAAGAAAAGCAACAAGGAACCAATGTCAAAACTTGACAAACGTTAAATGGATACTTGAAATAAAAACTCACAGTGGGGTACTGATAAGAAAAACACATCTATAGGAAAATGTCAGGTTTTGTAAACAAATGCAAATGCATAAAACATAACATAATATTTCATAAATAGAACTTCTATTTGTCTAGAAATCATGTACATACATGAAAATGCCATTTCCTGGCTAGGAAATCCAAAGAATATTGTGCTTTAACCACTGGCGTGGAGGTACATTTGCCTGCATTATCCTTTGCTATGGACGATCTATGTGATAGAAGGAACAAAAAGTCCTTGAAATGAAAGCTGCCTCTTACCCCTGGTCTTAACTCAGATCCTACAAAATCATCTCATAATGCTAGCTGAAACCATGGGGAACACGGAGTGGGCTATCAGAGGAGAAATGATAAAAATCAGTCTGGTTATCCCTTACAGAATTAAATCAAGACCAGAACCTCTATGTTTCCCTTCTTTGTTGTGTACATATGTGTATATCTCAGCATTAATGTAAATTTTCTAGTTTTTATTTTCACCCTCCACCATTTTGTATTGGGGTCCATATGAATACATTTTCCATGTGGTTTACCTCAATAAGAACAAAAAGACATTATCTGAGAAGGGAAAAACACTATTCACAAATCCAGGAATGCACTAAATAGAACATATGAGAGGTGTTTTTGTTTATTTCCTTTAAAGTTGTTCACCTTCATATTGTCAAATATTAGTGTGATTTGAATATGATGGATATATTTACTTTCTTCTAGAAAGTTTAATAAGATCCTAAACAAGCTCTACTAAATTTAGTTATTTTTTAGCCTTTTTTTAATAATGTTTTTTAGAAATAAATCTAATATCTTTAAAAAACTTTAAGTCAGTACAACATTGGGATGATATAATTTTTCTAAGATTTATTTATTTTTAGAGAGAGGGATAGCACAAGTGGGGGAGAGGGGCAGAGGAAGAGAAAGAATCTGAAGCTGGATCCACACCCAGCACAGAGTCCCATTCAGGGCTGAATCCCACCACCCTGGGATCATGACTTGAGCCGAAAATAAGAGTCTATTGAAAAATAATAATAAAGTGCTTAAAGACCCCAAAACACATGATGCTAATCTTACTAGTTTTTACTTAAAATAATGTGGAGAAGATTAGTTAAAAAAATAAGAAAGAAAGGCTACTATGTTAAAAAAGATGTTTCTGCCCAGTTGGCCTTAATTAAACATGAACAAGTTTACATGCTTCAGTAATCAAGGATACACTATATTAAAGATATTTAGGAAGATGGATCATTGTTTTACCTGAGTTCTACTTTTTCTTCCCTAGAGAAATTAAATAGCAACGTGATTGCCTTCATCACAATACTTTTAATTTCTCTCAAAATGTTTCATCTCTTCTAACACCATAATAAATAAGATGCAGTGCAAAAGTAATGAGAGAAATATAATGTGCTCACTTTGACTTCTTTTATTATGAATTAATTCACAATCAAAGTTACTGAAAGCTACAATTAATTTTACATGTTAATTGTGTAGAATACATGTCCCTCTATTGAAATTCTTAGATGCATAGTAAACGTGTATACTCAAAAAAATGTACACCAGATAAAGGATATATTGCTGAGGAAAGTTTATTAGATGCTAGATGTGCTTATTTAGGTTACATTTGCGCTGTGACTCATGACTTCATACCGCTCGCAGATGTGTGATTATGCAGTTGATCATGAGAAGTTTATTTCATCTAGGATTAAAAGGACTACTTTGTAAAATTTTTGCTTGTAACATAACTTTGTAGTAAAAAAGGAATCATTTTTAACAATACATTTGCTACCAAATATTAGCAGATATCCTTTGTCTTAAATATTTGAATATTATAACATTACTCTCACATAAAACGTCATCTTGCTGATATTAAAGTTTTTCCAAACTTCTCCAAATGATGCAAAGAAGTAGTACCAATTTCAGTTATTTAGTACAGCTGATATTTTTAAGCCCAACACTTATAAAGAAAGAGGCAGTTTCTGCAGCAAGGTCAAAATATATTTCATCTTTCAATACCTTGTCAAAAGTGTATTAACATAAGAAACATTTGACTATTGCTTTTGTCATTTGAGAGAATAAGATTGTGTTCTAAATAAAAAGTAATCTATGTCAATAGATGAGAATATAGAATACTAGAGTAGTATGTTTTTGAGAACGAGGGAGATATGAAGAAAGCTTTAGAGGGAGATTCCTTTAGAAATATGAGAGATACTGAGTCTATTTCATTATATTTATATCTTCTGCGTTGAAAGAAGAGACAGACTCATGGCAGAAGTATGAAGAATCTTGCCTGTTTTTCTCTCTTATATGGCAAGACCTTACAGACCTACAGATTTATACTCTTTTTATTTGTAAGTCTCTTCACTCTTATTAAGACTCCACAAATCTGCTGGGGACTTTTGGGGATCACTGGGGACAATCGGGGATCACTGGAGACAATTGGGGATCATTGATTAGTCATGAATAATCAATCCCAAGGGATGAACATCTATCTCTCAGGCCTTGGAACCAATTAATTTGCAATGAGAGTCACTATTTTCCTTTTTCTGAGAGTTGTTTTGCTAACTAGAAATAAGGGAAGACATTGAAAAGTTTTGAAAGATCCAGCTTATGATCTCAAGTGATTTGTCTGATTGCTGGGTAAATAAATAATTGCCCATTGAGGCCTGGGATGAAGATGGGGGGGGAATCAATTAGGAAACTATTATAAGTACAAGATGATGGAGGCTGAACCAATGTTAAGATAGTAGGCATGGGAAGAAGTGATTGAATTGATGCTATATTTTGAAAGTAGAGGAGACAGGATTTACTGAAGGACCCAATGTAGAGTGAGGAAAGAAAAAAATCAAGGGTGAATCCATTAAATCTGGCTTAAGTAACAAACACAGAATGTTAGTCATCAAAATAGGTGAGAATATGGGAGAAGGGTTTCTGGGGGAAAATATCAGAAATTTGGTTTTCAACGTGTTAACTTTCTGAGATCTAAGAAACACCCATAGGTTGTCACATAGGTTGAATAAGCAGTTGGTTGGATGGAGCATTGGTTAGAGTAGAAGTCACGGATTAAGATGCAAATTTAGGCATCTTCTTATCAATAATATTTAAACCTATGAGCTTGAATGAGATCACCTGGGAAGTAGGAGGCTTTGGAGGAAGAAGAGGTCCAATGACTGCATCCAGAGACAATCCTTTAGATGTCTAGGAAGTGAGTAGGAATCAGATAAAGAAGGTAGGGGAAGGGACAGGGACATCAAACAACCCAAAACTGAGAACAACTCTACTAGACTTCTATGAAGGAAATCAGGAAATGTAGTTGCCTAGAGGTTAAATAAAAATTTTTAAGTTTCATGGAAGAATGGTCCATCAACTATGTCTAAGAGGTAAAGTAAATAAGGACTAAAAAGCATCAGTGGTAGTCATTAATACACCCTGTCTCCCTTCCTTGACTATTGCAATAACCTCATAGCTAGTTAGTCTATTTTTTTTCTGATTCAATATGTTTCTAGGAATTTATCCATTTCTTCTAGGTTGTTCAATTTGTTGGCATATACTTTTTAATAATATTCTTTTATAATCCTATGATTTCTGAGGTGCCCATTTTATTTCTTCTCTTCCATTTCTGATTTTGTTTGAGTTTCCTCTCTCTCTCTCTCTCTGTCTCTCAATAACTCAGGCAATAAGTTTATCAATTTTGTTGATCGTTTCAAAGAACTAGCTCCTGGTTTCATCAATCTGTTCTATTGATTTCCTTAGATTCTATTTCATTTGTTTGTGCTCTGATCTTTATTAGTTCATTGCTTTCACTGGTTTGTGTTTTGCTAATTGTTTTATGTATAACTCCTTTAGGTTGGTTATTTATATGAGATTTTTCTTGGTTCTTGAGGTAGACCTGTATTGCTATAAAGTTTCCACTTAGAACAGTATTTGCTACATCTCAAAGATTTTGAACTATTGCGTTTTCATTTTCTTTTGTTTATGAATATTTTTTATTTCCTCTTTGATTTCTTGGTTGACCCTTTTGTTGTTTAGTACCATGTTATTTACGTATTTGTGTTCTTTCCAAATTTCTTTTTTGTGGTTGATTTCCAGTTTCATAGCTTGTGGTAGGAAAAGATGCATGATATGACTTCAGTCTTTTTGAATTGGTTGAGATTTGTTTTGTGGCCTAACATGTGATCTATTTTGGAGAATGTCCATGTACTCTTGAAAAGAATGTATGTTCTGCTGTTTTAGGATGGAATGTTCTGAATAAATCTGTTAGATCCATCTGCTCCAAGGAGTCATTCAAAGCCACAGTTTATTTGTAAATTTTCTGTTTGATTGATCTATCCATTAATGTAAGTGGGTGTTAATGTCCATACTATTATTTCTTACTTATTAATTAATTAATTAATTAATTATTAATTCATAGAATTACCATCAATTACTTCCTTTATGTTTATTAATAGGTACTTTATGTATTTGGATTCTCTCAATTTGGGTGCAGAAGAATTTATAATTGTTATAGATTCATGTTGGATTGTTTCCTTTAGGATTAGATAGGCTCTTTGTCTCTTGTTATACTCTTTGTTTTTAAAGTCTGTTTTGTTCAATGTAAGTATTGCTACTCTAGCTTTCTTTTCACTCCCATTTGCATGATTCATGTTTTTCCATTTCTTCACTTTCAATCTGGATGTGTCTTTAGGTCTGAAAAGAATGTCTTGTAGGCAGGATCTTATTTTTTATCCGTCCCATCACCATATGTCTTTTAATAGGAGCATTTAATCCATTTACATTCAAACTAATTATTTATAAATATAGATTTGTCATTTTGTTACTTGTTTCACAATTTTTTTGTAGTTCTCTCTTTCATTTTCTTCCTTTTCTCACAGTTTGCTGGCTTTTTTAGTGGCATACTTCAATTCCTTTCTCTCTCCTTTCTGCGTACCTATTATTGGATTCTTGATTTGTGGATACCATTGGGTTTATTTATAACTTCTTGTGCATGTAACAGTCTATATTAAGTTGGGGGTTCCTTAAGTTTGAACCCATTCTAAAAGTGTCAAATGTATACTCCTCTCATTCCACACCCAGGTATTAGGTATATAATGTCATACTGTACATCCTTTTTATTTTGTAAATCTTTTGACTGATTTTTATAGATATGTTTAATTTTACAACTTTTGTGCTTCCTACCTTACTTCTTACACCTGCTTATGGCCTTTCCTTTCCACTTAAAAAAATCCTATTTAACATTTCTTTTTTTTAATTTTTTATGCTTTTTATTTATTTTTGAGAGATAGAGAACGCCAGTGCAAGCAGGAGAGGGTCAGAGAGAGGGAGCTACAGAATCTGAAGCAGGCTCCAGGCTCTGAGCTAGCTGTCAGCACAAAGCCTGATGCGGGGCTCAAACCCACAAACAGTGAGATCATGACCTGAGCAGAAGTTGGACGCTTAACCAACTGAACCACCCAGGCCCCCCCCTTTTTTTTAATTAAAAATAATTTTAATTCACATTTCTTATAAGGCTGGTTGAGTGGTCCTTTAACTTTTGTTAGTCTGTAAAACTATGTATCTCCTTCTATTCTGAATTATAGCTTTGTTGGATAGAGTATTATTGGTTGCTGCTTTTTTTTTTTCTTTCAGCACTTTGACTATATCTTGTCACTTCCTTTGGGCCTATAAAGTGTCTGCTAAAAATCATAACTTTATGAGGTTTCCTTTGTATGTAACTGTTTTCTTTTTTCTTGCTGGTTTTAAAATTCTCTCTTTATCACAATTTTTTTTTCTATTTTACTATGTTTCTCGGTGTGAACATCCTTGGGTTGACTTTGCCGGCATCTTTCTTTGCCTTGTGGATTTGGATCTCAGTTTCCTTTCCCAGATTAAAAAAGTTTTCAGCTATTATTTCTTCAAATATGTTTCTTCATTCTTTTCTCTCTCTTCTCCTGTGATCCTTATAATATGAATTTTGTTGTACTTGATGGTATCACTGGGTTCCATTAATATATTTTCATTTTTTATTAATATTCCTACTTTCTCCTGTTCCACTTGATTGCTTCCCATTACTCTGTCCTCCAGATCACTGATCCATTTTTCTGCTTCATTTAGTCTACTCTTTCTCTAGTATATTTTTAATTTCAGTTATTGAGTTCTTAATCTCTGATTGGTTTCTTTTTATGTTTTCTATAACTTTTGAGTGCTAATTCTGCCAAGAATTTTTCTAGTTTACATATATACTTTAATACTCATAACAGTTCCCAAGGCAAGACTTTTTGCATCCATGTTTCACAGATGTGTATTACTTGTATACAAGTTCTCACTTCCTAGTGATGGAATCAGGATTCGAACTCAGATATCTGAGATCTCACAGGAGGAAGAACTTGAATCTTAATAAATATGTGTTACTCATATATCACTTTTATGGATTAAATATTTATATTTTCCCCAAATTCACATACTGAATTCTCCTGACCTTCACCGTGATGACATTTGGAGGTAAGGTTTTTGAGAAGTAATTAGGTTATGAGGGTGGAACCCTTAACTATTGACCTTGTAAAGGGATACAAAGACCCAACTTTTCTTTCTCTGCTACATGAGAATGCAATGAGATGACTATAACATATGAACCAGGAAAAAGGCTCTAATCAGACACTAGATCTGATGGCACCTTGACCTGGGACTTCCAAGATTCGCAACTGTGAAAAATAAATATCTGTTGTTTAAGTCACACAGTTGATGGTATTTTGTTGAAACACCCTGAGCTGACTAAGATAGCCATGAACTGACTAAGGCAGTCTTAGTCTTCAATCAGTGTTAATTGTTGCATTTGTTTGTCAAGTAAAACACTTGTACACAGTTGGTATTGAACGTAAGTTTAATTATTTTAATGGTCATTTATTAATACACATCACCAAGGATGGGTCAAATGCCAAATTCCCCCAAATTTAGTCCATATCTCTTCCATCATTCCCCCAGAAAACTTCGCATATCTTTTTAGAATTGTACTTATTATTCTTTGTCTCTTTGGTTATAAGAGACAAATTTTCTCCCAAGTAAGGAACATTTCTAGTTCATCTTTGTCTTCCCAAACAACTGATATAACACTTTGAGTATGTGAAATTGCACTGAACTTGTGTTTTTAAATCTTAAATCTTATAGACATTGAATACATAAAACAGATGCCCTGGTTAATAATTAAGAATCCTTACCACTTTTGCTGATCTCTCTTCACTATGGCACAAGTTGTATTACTTGTATTTTAAGATAGAAGCTAGCATGAGAAGTTCTGATCCAGATAACTCATATTCATCTTTCAATAAGAGCATTAAATGATTTTGATGCTACTTTAATATTAGGCTGTTAAATTCAGAATTCAGTTCTAGATGGTGCCTGGGTGGCTCAGTCGGTTAAGCCTCCGGCTTCAGCTCAGGTCATGATCTCACGGTTCGTTGGTTTGAACCCGGCGTCAGGCTCTGTGCTAACAGTTCAGAGCCTGGCGCCTGCTTCAGATTCTGTATCACCCTCTGTCTCTAACCGTTCCCTGCTCACGCTGTCTCTCTCAAAAATAAATGAAAACCATTAAAAAACTAAAAAAAATTCAGTTCTAGAGCTTTTCTTCATTCTAAATTCTATAATTCCATAGAATTTTCTGGTTTTTAAATATATCTTAGTATCTATACTTCTGTGCATTCTCTTTTCTTTCACCGAATGTGTTTTTCTGACATATATACATATGTTAGTGTATATAAATATATTTCATATCCCAATAAATAGAAATCCATTCAAACTTTTAAAATTAAATTTGGAAAAAATTGAAGAATAAAATAAGATTAAAAAAAATTGTCATACCCTGAGATATTTAGTATGAATAGTGCTACAAACTTATTAACAACAAAGTATACAGGGATTGGAAAAATTCAATTTAATTAAAACTGATCACTTTTGTTAACTCTTATTTAATGATTTAGATAAAATTATTTTAGTTTCAGTTATCTAGATTTTCACCAATCCACTTTGCATGGTCATGGATTAGGAAAAGCAAACTAGGTATTTAGGAAAAAAATCACTTATTATTAACATGAGACTACTTAGAATCTGATTTAATTTGATTGTCTTATGATCTGAAATGTACCAATTTTGGTTAAATGTCTGTGAAAAACAAATTTAAGCAAGTCTATATTCATAATCATGATGAATTTACAAGGTGCAAAATATCTCATTCGTCACTTTCCTTTAAACACATCACCATCATCGCATCATCACTGATGCTTCCTATTGAACTATTTTTGTTTCAGCTGACAGTATATCCTATAAGACTAAATTATATATTTGCATAAAATTGTGTGCATTACACATTAGAGTAATCTTTCAAATTTGTCACCTTCCAAAAGAGTAATGAATCAGGGGATATATGTAATTTTGTTCCATTATTCAAACATAATATGAGCACTGGAATATGTTAAATACATTTAGGTGAAACATGATTTATAGCCTTTGTGTAAAAACCCACTGATAACACCATCTCAATATTATACTTCTTCATCTATGTTATTTATTTTAAAATGTATTTCATATTTCAAAGAGAAGTAGCATATTCTAACATCAGTGATGGAACATTAATTGTACATTCATGCATGAAATATGGTCCCACCAAATATCACCTGCAGAATTTCATGTGTAAATTTGTTTTCTCTATATGAATAGTGATCCTTAACTAGATAGTATGCAATCTTATCTCTGGAAAAATTAAAGTGTTTGAATATGTATCACAGAGCACTTCTTTTTATACTTTATAGACAGAAAGATACTTTTAAGATTAATAAGCTCAGCAAAACTAATTTAGCAAGTCTTGAGAGAAGTAGGCTATTGGACATTTTCCCCAAATGCATGAATTGGTGGAGAAAAGATATTTTGTTTTCTGAATATGTCTCTCACCCCACATGATCCCAGTATTCTTTTATATCCCCACTTATATTACTTCCATTTTTTAAGGCCATGCAGATTAAAGAATATAAACTTTG
>PJEM01009411.1:0-12924 GCA_004023845.1 Helogale parvula
ATCCAAGCCAATTATATGGGGTGACCATAAAATCTGGATATATTATTTTTTGACAGACTGAACCCCATTCATTTCTTCTGGCATATACTAAAAGTGTAGATCTATTCAGTGAGAATCAAACACATGAATCACCTGAGGCAACAAATACAGATGTATATGCATTTTAGGAGGATGGAATGTATTAGTGTACCACTGAAATGACTCTATACAGCCAACTATCTTTAAAAAAGATTAAAAAATTTTTTAAGTTTATTCATTTTTGAGAGACAGAGACAGAGTGTGAGTGGGGGACGGGTAGAGAGAGAGCGAGAGAGAGGGAGACACAGAATCCAAGCCAGGCTCCAGGCTCTGAGCTGCCAGCACAGAGCCCGATGTGGGGCTCAAAACTCATGGACTGTCAGATCATGACCTGAGCCAAAGTCGGATGCTTAACTGACTAAGTCACCCAGGCAGCCCTCCTTAAAAGAGATTTAAATAATAAAAGATAGTCTTTTATATACACCAACATATTAACCATTTCTGGTAGCCTTAAACATCTGTGTCATTTCTAAGTTAGTTTCAACTTATTATGGGTCTTATTTCCTTGCTTCTTTGTATGCCTGGTAATTTTTGACTGAATGCCAGACACTGTAAATTGTACTTCACTGGGTTGTCTTTTCTTTCTTTCTTTTCTTTCTTTCTTTCTTTCTTTTTCTTTTCTTTTCTTTTCTTTTTTCTTTCCTTCCTTCCTTCCTTCCTTCCTTTTTCTTCCTTCCTTCCTTCCTTCCTTCCTTCCTTTCTTTTCTTTTCTTTCTTTCTTTCTTTCTTTCTTTCTTTCTTTCTTTCTTTCTTTCTTTCTTTCTTTCTCTCTCTCTCTCTCTCTCTCTCTCTCTCCCTCTCTCTCTCTCTCTCTCTCTTTCTTTCTTTCTTTCTTTCACCCTATGCATACTCTTGAGCTTTGTTTTGGGACATAGGTTACTTGGAAACAGTTTTATTCCTCTGGGGTTTGCTATTAAGCATTATTATACGGGACCAGAAAAGTGTTTAGTCTGAGGCCAATTTCATTCCACTACTGAAGCAAACCTTTTCTGAGTACTCTATCTGATGCCCCTTGAATAAAGATATCTGTTTTCTACCCTGACTGGATGAAACAGGAGATATTCCCAGCCTTATGTGAGCTGTAAGGATTGTTCCCTTTGACCTTTTTGGAAAGTTCTTTCTCTAGCCTTGAGTAGTTTCCTCATAGCTGTGCACTATGTAGAGAGTTGAAGACTCAAGGGAGCTTATGTACATATATCTAGAGTTGTTTCTGTGTACAGTTCTCTTTTCTCTAGCCCTCTATCCTGTAGATTCCAGCTGCTTCGGTCTTCTCAGAATCCTAGTTTCAGCTCCTCCATTTAAAGAAGGTACCGGGCTTTGCCTGGGTTCCTGATCCTTTCATTGCAGCCTGGAAACTAACCCAGGAAGTAAGCAGCACACTAATGGGGCTTACCTCACCTGTTTCTCAGAGATCCTATACTTCATTGCCTATGTCCAATATTTTGGAAACTGTGGTTACATACATTTTATCTGGTATTTTAATTGTTTCAGGCAGTGGTTTGGGAATGAAATCAGGTTCCTGTTATTCCATACTGGCTGGAAGTAGAAACACACTGTTCTTATTGCAATTTCCCCCAGCACACTGAACTGGGCATTATCAATAAAGTATAACACACTGTATATATCATTTAATGTCACTGAAAGTATCATGCATTGTAATGTAATACCAACAAAGTTTTCTTATGTATTATTTGTCTTGTAGTTCTTCATTCCTTGCATGTGCCTCTAAACCAGACAATAGTAAGTGGTCCAAAAATAACGTAAAGATGCAGAAAGGTAAGACAGAGAAGGTAAATACCTTCCAAATGTCTGATAGTATCTCTGGAGTCTGGCATATTGTCAGCATTCAATTGCTTGTTGAATTGAATGAATGCATGCAGCCTAACATGAATGCTTGCCTGTATGCATGCATGAATGACTATGACTTGATGAATAGTTTCCTACCCACCCCACCAGTTCTCCACTGGACAGTCCAAAACTAGATGATTACTCCAGAGCCTATGAGAAACCTCTGGGTTCTAGGAAAGCAGTATGCCTCCCCACACACTGTCTCCCATCTTCTTATGGATCATTTCCTCACTCCTCAATTCCTTCCTCACTACATTACTACTTTTACTCTGATGTTCCTTTTTCTTTCATGTTTTTGGAAGGAGATTCCTCCTTTATTTTCTTTGCCATGATTGCGGTGACACCCTAGCTTTCAGGAATATGAACACAATTTTTAATTATGTTGCAAATGTTTAGAGTATCAGTGCTAATACTTTAAAATCTATCTTTTCCTAGCATCCAATATTTTTCTTACTAATAATATGTGCCCTGGGGTGCCTGGATGGCTCAGTTGGTTGAATGATTTACTTAGGCTCAGGTCATCATCTCGCAGATCGTGAGTTCAAGCTGACAGCTGAGAGCCTGGAGCCTGCTTCAGATTCTCTGTCTTCCTCTCTCTCTGCCCCTCCCCCACTCGCACTGTCTCTCTTTAAAAAATAAACATAAAAAAATAATCTGTACCATATTATTATGGGGCTATTACTAGAAAAAGAGAATTTGGGAGAGCTATTTCATTTTTGAAATTAGTGAAGCTAATTTCACTAAGTAATTAATGAAAAGAAGTGAATACTTTTATGTCATTGCTAAAATGTGTTCAAAGAAAACAGTAATAAACAAACAATACAATAGTTTTGAAATGTTTCCAATGTAGGAGTTTTTATTGTGGCTCCACACTCAACTAGAGGTACCTACAACAGACTACAGATGAAAACAATTAGAGAGGGCTCAATAAAAATTGCCAGAAATAAATAATTTTGTTTTGCAGATCTCAAACATGTTACCAGATCTTAATTTCAGTCTTAACATTAAGTGATAAAATCCCTAATTTAAATGAGATAATTAATTTAAAACAAGACTGCAGGCTTGGATTATAACTACATTGACTTCAAAAAAAAAAAAAGCTAAACATCATCTTATGATAGTAATCTGTCAGATTAAACTTCTGGGTTTGGAGAGTTTACCAAAAGGTTGGGTACAGTGTGGTGAGGACAATAAAATAATTGGATAAATAATGGTTAGAAAAAGCCAGAAAACAGCACAAACCGATGGGAGATCTAGGTGGGAGATCACAGGGGAGTGCACCTGTTTCACAAACAGGTGGTGGAATGAAGGGCAGCCTTACCTCAGCAGAGGGGCTAGTTCCACAGTATTGACTGGCTGAGGTCAGGCAGCCCTGGAGGAATGCTGGCTCTCTTAAACATAGTTGCCACTGGACTGCTTTAAGGTTTCTCAGCAATGGTCCTCAGCCCTTTGCTGCTGTGGGTGGCTCTAGGAGGAAAGCAGGGCTGCTTGAGGTGGAGGTGTGGCGGGGACGGTTTGGCTGGCTGACTCCCAGACCCTGGGCCAAGGACCTTCTCTGGGGAAGTGGATGTCAGCATTATTTCAGAGTTATTATTTAAGAGTTTTTGCGGTTGTGGGACCTAATCTGGCTTGGAAACTGGGGAGTGACCTCACATGCACTATTCTTGAAAGAGATTTCAGGCTGTTCCAGAGATAGGTGATGTCGTCCCCCACCTACCTTGGGCTTGGGGTGTTTCTTGGAGGACTCTTGGGACCTGATGCCATGAGAAGAGTCATCTGATTCTGAGGACACCGTCTCCTGAAGAGGCAGCTTCTTGGAAGATTTCTTTTTCTTCTTTCTAGAGTTCTCTTGTTTTAGCTCTCGTAAATCCCCAGTGTCAATTTCTTTGAGTGGACATATTAAGAAAGTAGAATTCTCTGTGTTCACATCCTCCCTAGAGAGACAGACAGAGAAAGAAAGAGAGGGAGTATGGGATTATGCTGGTATTGTTGGCTGCTGTGTCTACCGAGATGTCCAAGCCAGCCCTGCAGTGTTTCTCAGCTCTTTGTCCCCTGGCCTTCTTTCCATGGAATGGGGTTGCAGAAGTCCGGTGGGCCCTGATAGTTTGGACTGCGTTTCATTCCATGCAGTTCATTTCCACAGGTCTCCCGTGGCATGGAGAATCTAATGTCATTTGGACCCTGTCCTGACCAAGTCAGTGAATGGAGCAACAATTGCTGGCCAAGAAGTCTGTTGGCATGCCTCAGAATTGACCTCTGTCCACCCCAGGATGATAAGCTTGGCCACATCATAGTTCAGTTCATTCCTGACATACTGAACTGGAGCTTGTATGGTAGAAGCATTCTTCTATGCCTTCAGTTTTCCCTAATTACTGTGTGGTATACCATCAGAAAAATGCCCCCCAAATTTAAAAACAATATGCTTTTTAATTTAATTGACATTGGCTAGGACTATGGAGTCATAAAGCTAGTCTTAACCATTTAGAAAATATAGTGCACATGATCAGCTGATATTTGACAAGGGAACCAAGAATACTCAATGGCGAAAGGACAGTTTTTTCAATGATGGTGTTGAGAAAACTGTAAATCCATATGCTCCTCTAACACTCACAAAAAACAAACCTGAAGTGGAAATAAGAACTCAAAACCATAAAACTCCTAGAAGATAAGACAGGGGGGAAAATGGCCCAAGCAACAGCAGTAACATGGGAGAAAGCCTTCTACGAGACCACAATTTAACTCTCATGTTCTGGCAGTGATTTTTTTTTTAGATAACACAACAAAAGCACAAGCAACAAAAACAAAAATAAATGACACTATATCAAACTGAAAAACTTCTGTACAGCAAAAGAACCAAACCATAAAACAAAGAAGCCATCTAAGGAATGACAAAAAATATTTGCAAACCATATACTAGATACTGGATTAATGTCCAAAATATAGAAGGAACTCATACAATTTAATATTGAAAAGACTAATAATCCTGCACAATAAACCCTTACTAGTTACTAAAAAAAAAAAAAAAACCCAAACAAATAATCCAGTTAAATAATGGGCAGAGGACCTGAACAGACATTTTTTCCAAAAAAGACATACAAATAGCCAAAACATACATGAAAATGTGGTCAATATCACTAATCACAAGGGAAATGAAAATCAAAACCACAGTGAGATATCACCTCACACCTGTTAGGATGACTATTATAAAAAAAAAAAAAAAACAGAGATAACAAATGTTCCTGAGAATGTGGAGAAAAGTGATCCCTTCTATGCCGTTAATGGGAGGGTAAACTAGTGCAGGCACTATGGAAAACAGCGTGCAAGATCCTCAAAAACCTAAAAATGGAACTACAATAGGATCTATCAATCCCACTTCTGGGTATATATCCAAAGGCAACTAAATCAGGACCTCAAAGAAATATCTGTAGCCCCATGTTCACTGCAGCATTATACACAATAGTCAAAACGTGGAAACAACCTAAGTGTCCATTGGTGGGTGAATGGATCATATGCAACGGACTATTATTTAGCTGTTAAAAAAAGAAGGAAACCCTGCCATTTGTGACAAGGATAGACTTTGAGGGTGTTATATTAAGTGAAATAAGTCAGAGAAAGATAAATACAGTGTGATCTCACTTATATGTGACATAGAAACAGAGTAAAATGGTGGCTGGCTGTCAGGGACTGGGGGGTTAGGGGGGAGGAAATGGGATGAAAATGAGAAATATTTTTTTATAAAATAAAAGTATATTGGTTGGTTTATTTATCTCGAAATGCTGTATTTTAAAGAAGGTATGTTGGGAACATCATGACTTTATTCTGGCCATGCCCTCATGGTACACCATTTTGGAAACTTGCCTTTTTCAGGGCCTTCAGGGTAAGTTAAAAACACCAGTTTCCTGGTGTTAAACCTTATTTTGTTCCCATAATCAGTATATACCACCTTGATCACCCAGTTTTCACTCGGAATAACTTTTGATCCTCTTGGAAATTACTAAGGAAAAATTAAGAGTGGGAAAAGATTTTCAGTTATTTCCAAAAAGAAATTATATCAAATCAAATCCCTCTTCAAAGGATCAAGATTTACTACACGTGATCCTTTTCAAGGACTGGTGCAAAGACTCAGGAGGTAATTCCCAAGAGAGATTTAAAAATGGGCTTTATACCCATTAGGATAGCCGTTATCAAGAAAAGAAAAAGCAGAGCCAAAAAATAACAGATGTTGGCAAGGATATGGAGAAACTAGAACCCTGTACACTGTTGGTGGGAATATAAAAATGTGAAGCTGGGTATAAATTGTATGGCCAGTTCTGAAAATATTAAAAATAGAATTACCATATGAGCCCACAACTCCACTTCTGCGTATAGACTGACAAGAAGGAAAGCAGGGACTCACACACCACGTTCACGACAACATTTCTCACAACAGACAAAAGGCGGAAACAACCCAAGTGTCCACCAACAGATGAACACATAAACCAACTGTGGTATAAACATATAAAAAAAATCTTACTCAGTCTTAAAAAGGAGGCGATTCTGATACAGGCTATAACATGGACGGACCTTGAAGACATTATGCTAAATGAAATGGTGGTCACAGAGGAATGGCGGAGTTAGTGGTCAACTGGTACAGAGTCGCAGTCTGGGATGATGAAAACATTTTGGGACGGGCTGCACAGCAATGTGAATGTACTTAATGTCAGTGAACTGTGTGCTTAAAAATGGTTAAAATGATACATTTTATGATATGTGTATTTACCACACACAAAAAATGGTCCAAGCCACAGCAGTAACATGGGAGAAAACCTTTCCAGGAGGCCACGAACAATATTATCTTGAAATATGAGGCCAGTACCTATGTAGATGTGTAAGTTCTGTGAGCTGGGTTCGCAGACTCATCTTGGAATCACACAGCAAGGCTGTAACACCGGCCCTGCTCTGGGAAATCTAAAATCTTACCTACCTTACCTCAACTACCCTTCACATTGCTGCTTCCTTCTGGAACAGACTAAATTGATATGTTCTATTTCCTTTTTAGAGATGGTCTCTGAAAAGTTCCCATGTGCATCTCCCACATATCAGGACTGGTCACAGTCCAGTCTACCTCCTATAATAACCTCTCAGAAACAAGAGCAACAAGGAAGGAGGGATGGAAAGTAGAGAAGAAGGCACCCAAAGAGAAAGGTGGAAGAGAGGCTGACCTGCCTACCTGAAGGATACCAGGAATATGATCATGCAAAGAAACCAGGAAGCAGCACATGTCTAGCCTTCAGTAGGAGACTGGTCACATAAGTCACCTGGATAATTAAATTCTAGGTAGGCATAACGAACCAAAGGGTGTCCCCGTCTGCCAAAGCAAGTAATAAATTGTTAAGTGGGGAAAAAGTCACAAACAACAATATGCTACATTTTCCTTTTGTTGTTAGGATTGTGAACACAAAGGCATGACTCGAACCTTTTCCATCAAATAGTTAATAGTTGCCTCAGGGAAAGTAATTCCAGGAAGACTGTCACTTCCTCCACATTAAAAAAATTTTTTTTGAGTGTCATAAATGATAACGGGAAACAAAAATTTTTATTTGGAGGAAAAACAATCAACATTGCAGAGAGAACGCTCTAGAAGGATATGTGCCAAAATACAAATGGTGATTACTTTTAAAATGTGGAACTATGGCTAGTTTTTAGATTCTTTTTGCTTTTAATTTCTAAATTATATTAACAATGAATACTTTTGGAATAAGAATAAAAATATGCACACTGTCACGATCAGAATAAAAAGCAGACCAGATTTTGTCAAGGAAAGCCTTCACATCACGTAAGCAGCTACCCCATTTTACTGATATCAACGAAGTTCAAGATATTCCACAAGGAAATGTCATGTCCCCTTGCAGGTGGGGGGAGCAGGGTAGGTGTGAATCTGATATGAGAGTTCTTATCTGCGCCCCCCTCCCCGGCTCCCACCACGCACCCTCACTCTGCTTGGCCCAAACCCACTCTGAGGAAGGGGGAAGGTGGCCATGCTCCTGACTGCTAGTCAGTGGACATTATGCATCAGCATGCCCCGAAAGGCACCGCTAAATGGTTTTCTTTTGCCTCATCTTATTCCAAAACCAAGAAAAATCCAGTGTCCTATTAATTATTTTAGGCTATAGGTTTGATTAAATAATGTGACAAACAGGTCAAAGTTACATATGTGTGTGTCAGGGGTGGGGGTCTGGTGAGGGAAGCCAGGCATGGTGACTTCACTGGCTCTTTGGGGAAGAAAATGCGGAGCACCCACTCTACACTCTGTTCGGGTCAAAACCCACTTCGTTCAGCTGATTAATGCCAACTTGCCAGCTTGCCCTGTGTCGCTCGTTTTCTGAGGCGTTGTTCTCTTTTGCTCTAAGTGTCTGTCAGAAAGCTAGTCTTCGATTGGGAGGACGGATGATGGGGTAGGCACAGAACAGATGTCTGATGAGGACCACGAGGGCCTGAATTTTAACAATGGAAGGCAGAAAATGGAGAGACTGATAAGGCTGCTGCCATCCCAGTTGCTACCACTGGCCTTCAGGGTTAAAAATCGCTATGATTCTCTATGCTCTCTTATACTAGGGCACCACTGACTGCTTTCTGAAAATAGGCAATGGCATTTGTCCCTCCAGATAATATGGGACACTCACAGGCAGGGTTTATTCCTGAACTGCTTATTTTTCAGGGCTTTGCTCCAGCCTAGGACATGGGGCTTCTAATCTGACCAGAAGGGACGAGGAAGCTAATGACATATGGAGGCTTAATGATTTCAGATGCACAGCTCCTTCTAAGGGAAAAAGTCAGCAGTGATGGGGCCAGATTATGGGAAGTGATTCATCTCGTGTAATGTCAGAGCCAGCACTGAATCTTGAGGTTTCAATCAACGACTCAATATCACTGCTGTCAGGAAGACAACGTGAGGCCACGTTACACCGAGGAAAGGGAGGAATGTTAACCAGCACAGAATTATAATTTCCTTTGGGACATATTCCTAAATCCAAATGGCTTGATGGAAAATGATTAAACTGTTCAAAAAAAGACAATGAACACTAATACTCAGGAATCAGGAGCTGGGCACAGAACTGGACAGCACATATCTGAGCCCTAGGAGTGCAGTCTTGCTCCCATAGACTTGTACACAGACATGTCCCCAAGACCACACAATTACAATCACCCACCAAGAAAAGAACAGTTCTTGCCTTTAGGATATTGCTGCCCAGGAATTTCCTTCAGATGTCCACTGATTTTTTTTGAAACAGAGAAAATGATTAGTTCTCTCTGGTTTTCTGATCATATTAACATTTTTTTTAATGTTTATTTTTGAGAGATAGAGCGAGCAGGGGAGGGGCAGACAGAGAGGAGACATAGAATCCTACGCAGGCTCCTGGTGCCCCTCCCTGATCACATTTACAATGTTGCTAATTTTTTCAAGAAATCTAACTCTCTCAAAGTAACTCTCCTTAAAGAGGAACCTCAGAGGTAATTTGTCCAAGCTCTGCTCGGTCAGGAATGGAGAATGGATCTCCGCTATGGCTGGAAGACACTCAGCCAGTCACATGACACCAGGTATGGGGGATTCAGCTCAAGCCTGCTGGGGCGCCTTGCCTGGAGGAGCACCCAGGCCCAGCCTGTACTCAACACCTGACAGTGGGTGGCTGAGTAAGGCTTGGTAAAGGCACTTCCCCACTAGAGAAAACCAGAAGCCAGGGCATCAAACCCACCAGGCAGGCCACGGCCTTCTGACCAGAACAGGAACCCGTAGGAGGGGTCCTGCCTGACAAGGAGGGAGGATGCCCAGTAGGGGGAAATTCCTCCTGGTCTGCTTGCATCTTGGAATTAGGAGAAATTACATGTGTATTCTCTAAATGGAGAAAGTGATAGCCAGGTTAGGGATGATTTTAATCCAGAACAGACATCTCTATGCCATGAAATGTAGACAAAAGCTCAGGGACCTCCCTGAGGGAGGGTAAGGCAAGAGCAACCGTTTCCCTCCAACAGACACACTCTCAGAAGGCACAGCTCCCTCTCAGCTGTGCTGTCAGAAAATGCACTCGTCATGTGGCAAAGAAAAGAGAAAAACCAAACCAGTCAGAGTCTCATGTGATTTCACATTGCAAATATGGAGATACTAACATTCTCTCATTTAAGAACTAGTTATTTGGAATTTAGCAATGTGGGGAACATACTGGATGATGGAGGACAAGAGTCCTCAAGAATTATTCTGGTGTCAGATTTTAAGCTGAAACTTAAACTCTGCAACAGCTTTGGCCATATTCAATCAGTTTTGAACCCTTCACCCTCCAAATACTTCCCTCTTTCACTGTGTGTCACCCTCAGTTAGGAACCAGAAGAGGGGCCTGTGGGAAATACTCTGTCACCCACAACTCAAGGTCTCAAAGAAAGAAGAAAAAGAGGAGGTACAGAAGACGGAGAGCTGAATGTCTGGCATCCTGGTCTGCCCAGCTTCTTGGGGCCATGCACCCCTTGTCTGACCAACCCCAAATGGATGTTAGGGTGGATTCAATATTTTAAACTTAAATTTAGTCAAGTGCTATTCTATTGCAGTTGGAAGCTATAGCACATTTCTTTAATTAGTCCATGAAGAAAGCACTGGGATTTTTTTAATGGTCTCATTTCATATAATGAGGTGAAAACTTACTAAAGACAAACCAAAGGGAGGGGGTACATTTACAGAGTGAGTGAGGAAGTGCTCCTGAGGAGACAGGACCTGCCAGAAGGAAATCCCAGTGGAGATACAAAGTAAGACCTGCACCTTCAGTCTGTGTGCTCACACTACCTGTCCTGATTATATATACACACACAGATTAAACTCCGAACTTAGTGGGTTGGACACAACCTCTGCTTAAGAGAATTAAATGCAGACTCTTGATAGCTGAGAGGCAGAGCAAAAAACAATGGAAGTTACCAAGGGGAGTCTAGAGAGTCCATGAAAGCTTCCCCTGTGTAAAGAAAGCCCTAGAAGTCAGGGTAGATAATTAGCAGCTAAGAGCTTTAAATAAGGCCTGGGGCAGGACTAAGATAAAAAACAATTAAAGGCTTTTCTCAACAGAGAAAGAATTGAATTCTAAAATAGGATTGATAATGTCGAATTTAGTGAAAATGGTCAATACCTAGACATATCTATTCATGTTTCTTTAAAATGTATTATAATTTGGATATCATTTTGAGTAGGATTTTGAGATTAATAGAAAAATGTGCTATAATTATAAATGAAACATTATACTCATCTGGAAGAGAATGAAAGATTTTAGTGTATATTTTCAATAATAATACCTAAGGAAAGATGCTCTATGAAACCACACACCTCTCAAGGAACAATGCTGGGCATCCACTAGTATTTCTTCACTGGTTCTTTCTTCAAATAGTCATTGGGCACATCCGATGAGCTGGACCTTGGCAACTACGATCTAGAAGTGGATAGAACCTGGCGTCTGCTTTTGAGGACTCATGCCAAACAGGAGTGAGATATTGAGAAGGTACATGGCCCAACACAAGGAAAATTTCTGTAATGAAATCTCTACATGATGCAGTGAGATCTGGAACAGGACACAGTGATGGCAATGATTGAGTTCAATGTTAAGAGTTCCCTAGGTGGCCAAGGGCAAAGAACAACATTCCAGGGGGAGGGGAATAATTAGCTTATGCAAAGCACAGAGCCCTGAAAAAGCATGGTGTGGGGGGAAAGCTACAAGTAGTTTGGCATGGTTAGTGTGCTGAGGGCTTGCGGGAGGTTGGTTGGGGGGTGGCTAGGGAGAAGTGAGGCTACGAAGGCAGGCCTGGATCAGACCCATGATCCAAAAACAATAATAAGATGGGCTAGATGGATGATGGGTACTAAGGAGGGTACCTGTGATGAGCACTGGGTGTTATATGTAAGTGATGAATCACTAAAGTCTACTCCTGAAACCAATATGGTACTGTGTGTTAACTAACCAAAATTAAACAAACCAAACCAAACCAAACAAACAAAAACATCCAGAAGGGGCAAGGGAAGGGGACTCTGTAGGGTATTTTAAGTAGGGGAGGGGCAGGAGCGGATTTGCACACAAAGAAGATTCCTCTGCTCAGCCCCCTCTGAAGTAGGCTGGGACTGTGGCAGAAGGAGGCCAAAGGCAGGGCCTCAGGAAATGAGACACCTGACCTAAGGCAGTACGGGTCCACTGAGAAGTATTTGTGAATTAGGATCAATATAACTTGGAGACCAATGGGGAGTGGTGGGTGAAGGGCAAAGAAGAAGCCCAGGATGACTACCAGATGTTGCTTGGACAACTCCCTGAACTGGCAGGTGGAAGAGAGAACAGAGTCAGGGAAGGAGATGAGAGTGGATCTGTGGAGAGTTTTAGATGTGTTGAATTTGAGATTCTGTGCCCTCAGGTGAGTGGCTGGAAGCACCAGGATTCCCACCAGGGACTGACCACCTGCTTTACCCCAGGCATGCAGTGGACCATCTCCAATCCTCACATCACTCTAATCTCACCCATGAGCAAACAAGCTCCTAGTTGAGAAGCAACCTGCCCAAAGACACAAACTAAGTGAGGGTGGGCATGGGACAGGTACTCAGGTCTTAGTTTCCAAGGCCTTTTCCACTGTAGGTACCAGCCATGTCGGCACATTACAACCAGCAGGGGAGCTTTAGAAAAGCCCATCCCGGTCTCCCTCTCAGAGGCTGCTACCATCCTGATGCCAGAGGACAGGAGTGTTGTGGGGTGGAGAGGGAGATATGAGGTCCTTAGTGTAAATGGAGTGTGAAAGCAAGGGATGTGGGTGAAATGAGGCTGGGAGGAAATCCAGAGGGAGGAGGAGCCACGACAGGCCTCAAGAGATGGAGGGGTGGCTGACAGTGGTGAATAGACTGAAACAACCCCCACAGTCAGTGTGAGAGGTCCCGAGTGGCCACTGTGGGAACAGCTTCACACAGGGATAAAGGAGCGAGCCAATACCCAAGGCTCAGGGGGTGGAAGAGGA